>QRDG01000078.1:1160566-1270106 GCA_012064385.1 Puccinellia tenuiflora | reverse complement strand
AACCAATTCTGACAGATAAGAAAGATCATTAGAGTCCTTGCAGCTATAGGGATTTAAGATGCATAACACAAGGATAGATTTAGGCAACCACGGTGACCTCAAGTCATTGCGGCGATAACAAACAGATTTAAGGTCTCGAGACATAACTGGACGGGAAAAACCCAAACCCCGAGAACCTAAACATCGACACCAAGCATAAACCAAAATAGAGGTAAGAATCAGAGTAGAGCGAGTTGGATGAGGAGTAAAAAGAATCCTAAGAAGGTTTTCACAACTCATTTTTAGGTTATAAATAATTTTCACTAGACTCGACATCGACCAAAAGAAAGGGTTTCCTACAGGCAGTCCTGCTCTGATACAAACTTGTAACGCCCCGACCCCGGAATTATACAGAGAGGCTATGTAATTGGCACAACCATCAAGGTATAACACAGAGATCGAGACTTGTGGAACAAACTGGCACATTGCATGACTCTACGACACAAAACATATAGCAACTCATATAATGAGAAGAATACAAATATTACACATCAAAAGGTCACAGACCATCAATTCAACAAGCGGAAGCGGGTAGCATTGTCTAATACAACAAGAAGCAAATTATGGCCTAAGAGGCCTACAATAAACATCACCCAAGCCAGCTTGTTCCACGGTCCCAAGCTGCGCCTGGGAACCCCAGACTAGTAGTCGACGTCAACGAAGAACCCACCTAGTTGCTCGGTGTCGTCCTCCTCTGAAATACAAAATCATAGAGGCAGCAAAGAGAGACTGAGTACGATGTACTCGCAAGTTTAGTAGGGCGATATAGGCCCAATGACTGACGGAGGCTCTAAAGCTGTTTATGTAGTTCTTTTGCATAAAGCTAGTTTTAGATAAACTGAAACATAAATGACACATGGCATTCGTCTACTCAGAATACTTTTCAAAAGGGGTAAGAGAGTAACATTTGTCATCACTGGTTCTCATCGAACCCTTTTGTAACCAACCACTCTCATCTCCACCAAGGCACCCCCTCGAATCACCCTCGAGGAAATGAACCTTTGTCACACATTGATTATGCAACCTTTAGCTGCCATATCAATTAGGTTAAGATTCTCTATGATCTTATCGTCTATTCCCAAGTTGTCCATAACCGTGGACACGGCTTTTCGAAAAGATTAACCCTGCAGGGGTGTACTATTTTACCCATTGGTACCGTCCGGCTCACCTAGTTGGCCCTCTTCCGGGGAAGGCCGGCGAGCGGGCGCGGTTAGACCTTTACAATGCATGAGGCTTACTCAAGGACCATCAGTGGCGGAAGGACAGGTTCAGTGCTCCAGCGCCCTGCCCCACCGTCACATCCTAAACACCACCATCCTCATCAATTCTTTTCCGCTCACACACACGACAAATGGAAAACTCGAACTAGAGGACCCTTGACAAGCCCCTCACAAATTATTCGGTCAGTAAGGCGCCCATACAACCCACCAATGGCAGCACGCTAGTCTTGGTTCAGAGGTAAAGAACTCGCACCTAGGGGCTAGAGTGAGGCAAAACACACCATCCCCGATGGCAAACTCACCCAAACCGTCTTAGCATTTAATTAAGCATCACAATTATCCACCATGCCCAAATCATTCCATCAACATCACTTAAATATGGAATTTAATAACGGGCATAACTAGTATCTACTTAAGCATGGCTAAGCATAGCTAACATATGAATACAACAATTCTATCTTTATCTCGGCCAACACTTCAATCCTAGGTTTCATAGGTAGGGACACATGTGATTGGCTCGGGGAAGAACATGCATTCATAGGATATTCTACTATTTGACAAAAGAGACATTTGAAACCGCATGCAATATTATGGTGGATAAAATAATTTGATAAAACATAGGATGCTAGAATGCCAAGAAGGTTAGGTTATCTCTTGCCTTGCTGCCGGGGCGCGTAGTACGGCTCGTCGGGGTAAGTAGCGTTAACCTCGACTCCGGAATCTATCGATACCCAAAAGAAATAAAAGGCACACATAAATCACATGAACACAAGATGCGATGCTCAATCACATGATGACATGTCAAGTTGATGCAAGATATCATTATATAGATTAAAAGCAAAATTAAATGGGGAGCCAAATAATTAGGGAAATTATTTGGAAAAACGCCTCAATTTTAACTTAATGTCCAATTGTTCATAATGGTCACATTATTTAGAAATTGCTCAAATATGCATGAACATGACATGATTAAAGAGGTTTGGTTCTTATGATCACTTCGGTGCCTTAATGGTAATTTTCGGAGTACCGATGATTGAATAGCAATTTAAAAGGTTATTTGGATTTAAGCCTTTTTATCAAATTAGGAAGAACATCAAATAAGTATTTGTGATCATGAGGTGACATTAGCATAGATGGATAGAATTTGAATTGCTTATCAAATTGATATATCACTCTCAAGATTTGGCTTAACACTTAACAAGTTATGAAACATTCAAACTTAACACAGATTTCCGGAACTTCCGGTAAGTGGGCCGGTAGTACCGGTGTAGCGGTACTTCGGTCCTACTTCCGCTTATGGTTAGAAGCATCCAGTACCGAAAAAGGAAGAATAGCCGGTACTTCCGGCGAAGGGTCCGGTAGTTCCGGTTTACCGGTACTGCCGGTGCTACTTCCGCTTAACAACAGAAAGGTCCAGTACCGAAGAAGAAAACTTCCGGCTCTACTTCCGGTTCTACTTCCGCTTAACAACGGAAAGATCCAGTACCGAAATTGATAACCGGTACTACCGCTGCTACTTCCGGTCAACGGAAGTGAGCACGGCCGCGACGGGGGCGCACGGTGACCACGCGCACGTCATGCATGCACGCGGCCACGGGGTGGTTCCTAGGGTGCGGAACTAGGCGCATTACACGCGCGGGACGATGGCGAACTGAGAGGTAGCGGCGCCGCCATCGATTCGTCGCCGGAGCGACGGTCACGACGGCGATCGGCGGCGAGTGCGAACGGAGCTACGGCGCCTCGGTGCTAGAGAGGGAGAGGAGGAGAGCGAGGAGGCTCACGAGGAAGAGCAGCTCACCAGCAACGCAGTGAACTCGACGGCGAGGCGTGGGAAGGTCGAGGGCAGCCGCAATCGAGCTCGATGCGCGGCGGCCGGAGCGGAGGAAGGAGAGGGCCCGGTAGTGAGTCCGAGCTCCTCGGCTTGATTCCTTCGGCTAGGACGATGAGGGCGACGAGGCGGAGCTAACGGTGGCTTCAACTCGAGCTGGGGCGGCCGGAGCTGGCTGCGGCGTGCTCGACTCTAGCGGCGGCGGCGACGCACGGGAGCTCGATCTAGGGTTGGAGCTCGATCCAGAAAACGGGGAGGAGGGTTAGGGAAGAGAGAGAGGGAGCAGGTGAGGGCCTCAGGGGTTCATTTAACCCTAGGGGCACTGCAGCGTGCGGGGGAGCAGGTGCGGCCATGGCAACAGTGTGCGCCACTGTCGCCACAGGGGAGACAGCGACCCGGTACTTCCGGTCCAGGGACCGGTAGTTCCGGTGGACCAAAACAAAATAGAAATGCCCTTTCTATTTGGATAACAAAACAATTCCAGAAAAATATGGAAAAATTCTGGGAGTTTCTCCACAAGATAAACAACTCAACACACATTTATTTAGACCTTTTGAGCAAGGTGGCATGGCGCACAAGTAACAAAAGCTATGAACCACATTGTAAGGCCTAAAGAAAAAGGAAACACATTGGAGACCAACCATTGGTTTTTGTGCATTGAGGTGAGCTTGGGGAACTTATTGGCCCATAAGGTTACCTGCCGTGACATGGGTCACACCATAGTTTGCAATTCAAAGTGTGGAAGCTTTGGGAAGGTTTGGCCTCCCTCGCTTTATTGTTTCCCATTGGTTGTTTGTTAACACAAGCAATTTAAAGAGATGCCATGATGCAAACAAGAATGCAAAAAGTGGAAAAATTCTTTGTATTTTTCATAACCAAGTTAGGGCTGTTACATCTAGAGTCTCCTATGTATGCATGTTTTTCCCCTGAACCATCACATGCTACCCTTCCTATGAAACCTAGGTTTGATGTGTTGGCCCAAGAAAAAGATATAATTGCTGTATATATATATGCTTAGTGATGCTTAGCCATGCTTAGTCAAATGCTTTATGTCCGTTGATTTAATTCCATGAAATTGATGTTGATGGAATGTTCGGACATGGTGGTTATCGTTGGTACTTAATTAATTTGCTTAAAAGGCTTGGGTGAGTTGCCATCAGAGATGGTGTTTTGCCTCACTCTTGCCCCTAGGTGCGAGCTCCTGTCTTCGGACTCAAGGTTTGAGCGTCCTGCCATTGGTGGGGGTATGGGCTCCTTACTAACTGAATAACTTGTGCGGGCGTATCCAAGGGTCCTCTAGTTTGCTATTTCCATTTGCGCGTGGGTGTGTGAGCAGAAAAAGAAACGATGAGGATGGTGGTGTTTAGGACGTGGCGATGGGGGCAGGGGCTGAAATAGGCTGGGTAAACTTGTCCTGTCGCCACAGATGACTCTTGGATAGTCTCATGCGAGGTAAAGGTTTAACCGCGCCCACTCGCCGGCCTTCCCCGGAAGAGGGCCAATCAGGTGAGCCGGACGGTACCAATGGGTAAATTAGTACACCCCTGCAGGGTTTAATCTTTTCGAAAAGCCGTGTCCACGGTTATGGACGCCTTGGGAATGGATTTACGGGATCATAAATAACTTTAACCTAATTAAAATTTGGCAGCTAGAGGTTGCAATTGTAACGTGTGGTAAAAGGTTCATTTCCTCGAGGGTGATTCGAGGGAGTGCCTTGGTGGAAATGAGAGGTGGATTCTTGATACTATTTGGTTCGATGAGAACCGAAGGAAAAAGTTACTCTCTTATCCCTTTTATGAAAAATCTTCTGAGTAGTCAATGCCATGGGTTAGTTATGTCTTTTAAATGAAAACTGGCTTTATGCAAAATACCTAGTATACAGCTTTGGAGCCTCCGTCATTATTGGGCCTATATCGCCCTACTAAACTTGCGAGTACGTCGTACTCAGTCTCTCTTCGCTGCCTTTATTACTTGTTTCAGAGGAGGACGACACCGAGCATCCAGGTGGGTTCTTCATGGACATCGACGAGTAGTTTGGGGTTTCCAGGTGGCAACTTGGGACGTCGTGGAATAAGCTGGCTGGGATGTTTATCTGCAGGCCTCTTAGGCCATGTTTTGGATCTTGTTGCTAGACAACATAATTTGCTTCCGCTTGATGTGATGATGGGTCTGTGACCCCTGTTGTGCTATTTGTATCTTTCTCATATATAAGTTTCTATATGAACTTTGTGTCGTAGAGTCTGTGACGTGCCAGTTGTTCCACAAGTCTTGATCTCTTTATTATACATTGATAGCTATGCCAGTGTTTATGGCATGATCGGAGTGTTGCGTGGGAGCGGTAATCCCATGCCCTTCGGTTGTGTAGCATAGCCTATGGGGTACATAGCCTCTCTGTATAATTCCGGGGTCGGGGCGCTACAAGTTGGTATCAGAGCAGGACTGCCTGTAGGAAACCCTTTCTGTTGGTCGATGTCGAGTCTAGTTGAAAATTATTTATAACCTAAAAATGAGTTGTGAAAACCTTCTTAGGATTCTTTTTACTCCTCATCCAACTCGCTCTACTCTGATCTCTTACCTCTATTTGTTTTAAGCTTGGTGTCGAAGTTTAGGTTCTCGGGGTTGGGTTCTACCGTCCAGAGTGTGTCTCGAGTCAGTTATTTTCCCCGTTTGCTATCGCCGCGATGACGTGATGTCACCCGTGGTTGACTAAATCGGTTTTGTGCTTGTGCTATCTCAAATCTCTATATCTGGAAGGATTCTAATGATCTATCCTAATTGTTCGGAGATGTTACTAACTATGTCTTTGTTCCAAATCTTCAGAATGGCTCCCCCCCGTCGTGGTAACCCTGGTGATCCTGATGCACCGCCGCCACCCTCAATGGCGGAGGTCCTGATGGCCATCGAGGAGAACCGGCTGCGAAATGAGCGTCTGCTCGAGCAGTTGGTTCAACAAGGGGCTAGGAGGAACAACGACTGCAACACTCTCACCGAGTTCTTGCGGTCCCAACCTCCCACTTTCTCTGAAGCTAAGGAGCCGCTAGATGCTGATGATTGGCTCCATGCTCTCGAGCGCAAGTTTGCAGCCTTGCACGTTCCGGTGGCAGAACAAGTCAACTTCGCCACCTACCTGCTGAATGGAGCCGCCGGCTCCTGGTGGGAGAGCCATGTGTCGATGTTCGACGCTGGCCATGTCTTCACTTGGGCGGAGTTCCGCACCGCCTTCCGTGCGGCGTATATCCCCAAGCCTATCATGGACCTCAAGAGGAGGGAGTTCCTGGACTTGACCCAGGGACGCATGGACGTCCAATCCTATGGGAAAGAGTTCAACCACCTCTCCCGTTACGCCCCTCGGGACGTGACCAACGATGAGGACAAACAGTACCTCTTCCGCAAGGGGCTCGCATCGCTGCTCCAATATGCACTACTAGGAAACAGGCTACCAGTGGCGCACCTTTTCACAATTCTGTGGCGCATCCCTGGAAATAGTGGATGCGCCACTAAATCCTCGCCACTAAAATATATTTCTGTGGCGCACGCCGGTGGTGCGCCACAGAAATGCCAAATTCTGTGGCGCATCCCAGCACCGTGCGCCACAGAAATATTTTAGTGGCGCATCCCACCTTGGTGCGCCACAGAATTTTTTTTGAATTTCAAAAAAAAGGGCGGCCAGATCTAGATCCAGATCTGGATCTAGATCTGGCCGCCGGAATTTCGCCGGAATTTCGTCGGAGCTCGTCGGAGACCGTGTTGCCGTGGGTGGAGGAAGGGGTTGTCGGAGGTCGCCGGATGAGGTCGCCGGAGTGGAGGAGGAGGTCGCCGGAGTGGAGGCCGAGGTCACCGGAGTGGAGGAGGAGGTTGCCGGTGGTGGAGGAGGTCGCCGGAGGTGGAGGAGGAGGTCACCGAAGGTGGAGGTCGTCGGGGTTGAGGTCGTCGGGGTTGTGGAGGTGGTCGCCGGGGTGGTGAGGAGGTCGCCGGAGTTGTGGAGCTCGCCGGAGTTGTGGAGGAGGTCGCCGGAGGTGGAGGTGGAGGTGGAGGAGGAGTAGGGGAGAAGAGATGGAGGAGGGAGGAGAAGAGATGGAGGAGTAGAGGAGAAGAGATGGAGGAGGGAGGAGAAGGGGAGAGAAGTGTAGAGGAGAAGGGAAGAGGAGAAGTGGAGAGAGAAGTGGAGGGAGAACTGGAGGAGATGAGGAGAAAAGGGGAAAAGAGAGGGAGATGAGGGGCGCCACAGAATTTTTTTTTCCTTTTTTGAATTTTTTTTGATTTTGCTGGGAAAATTCTTCTGCTGGCCATAACTTTTTTTTCGTTTGGAATTTTGAGAATCTAAAAAAAGGCTAACCGGGTAAACCCCGGTGAGGGCGGTTCCGAAATTTTCTCTAGTTTTTTTTAAGGTATTATACGCATTTTTTCGACGTCGTATGCAAAAGTTATGGCCAATTTAATATTTCTTCACCTACTATTGGAAAAGTTATGGCCCCATGCGCCACAGAAAGACATATTTCTGTGGCGCATCTAGACGCATGCGCCACAGAAAGACATATTTCTGTGGCGCATGCCAAGTGGTGCGCCACAAAAAAACAATTTAGTGGCGCATGGAATAATGGTGCGCCACAAATAGCATTCCACCTATAGCTAGTTTCCTAGTAGTGATGAGCTCCTACCCTTCAAGTTCCAGTCCTACCAGGAGCTCTACAACCAGGCTCTCACTATGGAGCAGGGTAGGAAGGAGCTGCAGGCTTCAAAGAGGCCAGCTCTAGCGGACAATCAGAGCTCCTCTTCCTCTGAGGGCAAGAAGCGCAGAGTCTTTGTACCCTTCAGCGATGTGCGTCGTGCGCCCTTCGCGCCAAGGCCTTCATGGTTCAGGCCACCTCTGCCTCGCCCAGCTACCTCGACCTTGGGTGTGGCTGGAAGTGGTTTCCGCCCTCAGCTGCCTCCACCACCGCTGAGGCCCACTTGCTTCAGCTGTGGCCAGCCGGGGCACTACTCCAGGGAGTTTCCCCAGAAGGCACCGGCTACCGCAGCTCCTGCACCAGCACCCTCTACCCCAGCCGCCAAGGCCATGACCGTCAGCCATGGTCGCCTGAACCACGTCTCGGCTGAAGGAGTCGAAGAGGACCCCGGAGTTCTTATGGGTACGCTTCGAATCAATGCATATCCAGCTTTAGTCTTATTTGATTCTGGAGCATCGCATTCATTCATATCCATATCATATGCACACAACCATCAAATACCATTTGCAAATATGGACTCCCCGCTAGTGGTCAAGACCCCAGGCTCTAGTTGGCACACTAACTGGATCGCTCCCGAGGTTAAGGTTTCCATAGGGTCAATCCCATTCCTGTTCTCGTTGATAGCCCTGAAATCGGATGGTATAGATGTCATTCTGGGTATGGATTGGCTAGTCAAATATCAGGCCAATTTGGATTGTGCTGCCAAGACTGTCACCGTGACCCACCCAACCTACGGGCTAGTGCGTTACTGGTCCCCTTCATCCGAAGTTCCATCTGCTGCCACACCTCTCTCTCCGGAGATCAGCCTGTACTTTATGGAAGGTATCACCCCACCTGAAATGCATGAGGTTGCTGTGGTGTGTGATTTAACAGACGTCTTTCCTGAGGAATTGCCTGGCATGCCACCTGATCGAAGTGTGGAGTTTGTCATTGAATTGGTTCCGGGAACCGCCCCAATTTCCAAAAGGCCCTACTGAATGCCAGCGGAAGAGCTAACTGAACTAAAGAAGCAACTTGATGAGCTGCTAGAAAAGGAATTCATCCGTCCGAGTAGCTCACCTTGGGGCTGCCCGGTCATCTTCGTCAAGAAGAGGGATACAAATGTTCCTCGGCTGGTTGTTGATTACCGCCCTTTGAATGCGGTGACCATCAAGAACAAGTACCCCATTCCTCGAATAACTGACTTGTTCGATCAGTTAGCTGGTGCAACGGTATTCTCCAAGATGGATCTGAGGTCAGGCTACCATCAGATCAAAATCAGAAAGGACGATATCCCGAAGACGGCTTTCACTACCCGTTATGGGTTATATGAGTACACCGTCATGTCCTTCGGCCTCACAAATGCTCCGGCTACATTCATGAGGCTGATGAACTCCATCTTCCACGATTAAATCTGGAGGTTGTTCCTTCCGGATATCTAGCTAACCTGGAGATCAAATCCACCCTTGTGGATGAAATCAAGGCTGCCCAGCAAAATGATGCTGAAATCCTCGAGATCAAAGAGAAAATAGCAAATGGGAAGGCCGACTGTTTTTCTGTTGATGATCATGGGGTTGTCTACTTCGGTGACCGTCTAGTGGTGTGCAAGAGTGGGAACACAAAAGAGTTGATCCTCTCAGAAGCTCATGAGTCACCCCTCTCTATTCATCCGGGTAGTACCAAAATGTACCAAGATCTTCGCCGTCAATTCTGGTGGTCTTGCATGAAGCGCGAGATCGCCGAGTATGTTGCTGAATGCGACGTCTGTCGCCGGGTGAAAGCTGAACATCAAAGGCCAGCTGGTACCCTTCGCCCCATAGCCATTCCCGAGTGGAAGTGGGATGAAGTAGGCATGGATTTCATCACCGGATTTCCAAGGTCACAAAAGGGCAATAATGCCATCTGGGTCGTCATCGACCGCCTATCCAAGGTAGCCCATTTCCTTCCAGTTCGCGAGGACATAAATGCAAAGCAATTGGCTGAGTTGTATGTTGCCCGCGTTGTTCCTCTCCATGGTGTTCCACTGAGGATCATCTCAGACCGTGGGAGCCTATTCGTATCCAGATTTTGGCAGAGTTTCCAAAATGCCATGGGAACCCGCCTAAACTTTAGCACAGCCTATCATCCTCAAACTGACGGTCAAACTGAAAGGGTGAACCAAGTTCTTGAGGACATGCTTCGGGCATGTGTCATCTCCTTTGGTAAGGGTTGGGAAAAGTACCTCCCTCTCGCCGAGTTCTCCTACAACAACAGCTACCAAGCCAGTTTGCAAATGGCTCCCTTTGAGGTTCTTTATGGGAGAAAATGCCGAACTCCTCTAAATTGGTCTGAAACCGGAGAGAGGCCACTCTTCGGTCCTGATGTAATCAATGAGGCCGAGGAGAAAGTCCGTATCATTCGGGATAATCTCAAGGCTGCTCAATCCCGGCAGAAAAGCTACTATGACAAGCATCATCAAGAGGTTCACTATGAAATTGGTGATAAAGCCTATCTTCAAGTCTCTCCTCTCCGAGGCGTTCGTTGCTTCGGAATCAAGGGCAAATTGGCACCTCGCTATGTTGGCCCTTTCACCGTCCTAGCCAAGCGAGGAGATCTCTCCTATCAACTCGAGCTACCCTCCAACTTCCCGGATGTGCACGATGTGTTCCATGTCTCTCAACTCCGTCGTTGCTTCAAGGATCCAATCCGTGGGGTTGATCATGAGGTGTTGGACATCCAGGAGGATTTGACCTATCGCGAGCATCCTATCCGCATCTTGGATGAAGCGGAAAGGAAAACCCGCAACAAGACCATCAAGTTCCTAAAAATTCAATGGTCTAACCATTCCGAAGAAGAAGCGACTTGGGAGCGAGAAACTAGTCTTCGTCAGGAATATCCCGCCTTCTTCACTCAAGCCTAGAATATCAGGACGAGATTCCTGTAAGGGGGGTAGATTTGTAACAGCCCCAGTTTGGAACCTGAAAATGTGAATAAAATTTACACTTTTCCTTTTCATATTGCATCATGGCATCCATATTTAAATTGCTCAACATGGAATAATGTTAAAGCAACAATTGATAAATCAATGCTGGGGAATATTATTAGACAAACCAAATTCAATTTGAGTTTTCATATTTGTCTAGGAAGTTCTAATAAATTAAAATATGTTTGTTGTAAAAATTAAAGCAATTGCCAATTCAAATAATTAAATAAAGCCCAAAATGCAAGTGACCAATTCCAAAATAATTTACACATAAAATGTTTTTCAAATGGGCTGCAAATTTTATGACAGCTCCCAAATATAATATATTGGCTCTGTGAATTTTTCCAGAATTTTTAAAAATTATTAAGGGCCTGAAATAATTGCCTAAACCCTACTGGAATTTTTTTGGAAAAAGGGAAAAGATGAAAATCCTGATAGGTGGGTCCCCCTGTCAGCTCTCTCTCTCCTCCCTCTTCCCTGTGGCGACGGGGAAACCACTGCCTCCATGACCGTCGTCTTGCCGTGGCCTCCCCTTGCTCCTCCTCGCTCCCTGGCCCCCCATGGAGGATAAGAAGCTCCCCGCGACCCTCTGCTCTCTCCCCCCCTCATTTTCCCCTCACCCGAAACCCTAACCCTAGCGGCGGCATGACCGTGACCTAACCGAGATGCCGCCGCTCGCCGCCGCCGACAGAGACCTCCCGGAACAAATCGAGCCGGGGCAAAAGCTCCGCCTTGTCTCCCTCTTCCTCCCCCTGTAGGCAATCGTGCATCGGCCGACGACGGACCTCCGCTCGGCTTTGTCTTCTTCCCCTTCGTCCATCGGCCGTCGAGCTTGATTACCGTCGACTCCGACCTCCTCTGCCGCCGACGAGCACCCGCACGCGTCTATGGTGAGCACGCCGTTCTCCTAGACCTCTCCGTCTTCCTCCTCCCTCCCTAGATCGCTAGATGCGCGTAGTCCGTTGTCGGCCGTCCGCCGTCCGTCGAAGCCATGGTCACTCCGGTGACCTAGGTCTAGCAGCGCCGCCCTTTTCTGGTTCGCCGTAGATAGGCGCGTCGAATGTGCATGGTCGTTGGTCTCCGAACGCCGTGCATCATCGTCTCCGTCGGTCACCGCCACCGCGCACCGGTCGTGACGCCCTCCCTGCGGGTCAAACCTGCCCGTGGCCCTTTCGGCCGACGTGGATGCCCACGTGGCTCGGCCCCGCCAGTCAGCCACCGTGGCTAACCACGGATCGGTGCAAAACGTCCTGACAGTTTTTCTGGATTTATCTAAATGGACAGAATTTGTTTAAAATTTCTAAATTCCATAACTTTTGAACCATAAGTCAGAAAATTGCAAATAATATGTCAAATTGCTCAGAAAAATAATATCTATTTGTTAGCACCATTTCCATGACCAACAAAGATTATTAATTTTCCTTTAATTAATAAATACTAAAATGGCAGATTATAATCATTATTTGGAAAATGCATAACTTGAAGAATATTCATCCAAAATTTATGAATGAGCTCTCAAAATGTTCAGTGAACAATGAACTACAAGATTGTGCCTTTTAGAAGAGTTGTAGATTTAAGTTTTGTGCTGTTTATTTAAATTAAGTAAAATGGAAGATTTAATTCCAATTTTGGGAAAATCATAACTGGTTAAATATTGATCTAAAAGTTGCAAATGATATACCAAAATGACCAGCAACACAAATTCTATCCATCTATGTTAATATCACAGTATGAAAATAACTTTTCCTTTGATGTCATTTTCGAAATGGCTAAAATGAATTAAATTGAATAACCGTTTAATTCGCCATTTCCTCATCGTTAATCGAAAAATTGTAAACGAAGTACCAAAATGATCAGGAGAACAATACCTATCTAATACTGTCATTTTCATGCATGTAGAACTCATATTTCAGTACTGGACATTTTGGATAATTGCTTAATTCACTAAGTTAAATATGAAGTTTTAATCCGTTAATTGCAATATTCATTTTAGGGGTTCCATTTAACTTGTGGGACACGCCCAATACTATTTCAGTGCACAATTTGACAATCTCATCATGATTGTGCATTGCACCTTTTATTTCGTGTTATTTATTTCGTTTCCTGTTATTGTTTGTGTTTCGTTAGATTCAGGAGTCGAGGTTCCACCACAATACCTCGACGATTCGCGCGACCAGCACTATCAGCAAGGCAAGAGATAACCTAACCTTCTTGGCATCTAGCATCCTATTGCTTTATAAACTTATTTTATCCACCATAATATTGCATGCGATTCCAATGACAATTTTGGTCAATGCTAGAGTCTCCTATGTATGCATGTTTTTCCCCTGAACCATCACATGCTACCCTTCCTATGAAACCTAGGTTTGATGTGTTGGCCTGAGACAAAGATATAATTGCTGTATATATATGCTTAGTGATGCTTAGCCATGCTTAGTCAAATGCTTTATGTCCGTTGATTTAATTCCATGAAATTGATGTTGATGGAATGTTCGGACATGGTGGTTATCGTTGGTACTTAATTAATTTCCTTAAAGGGCTTGGGTGAGTTGCCATCGGGGATGGTGTTTTGCCTCACTCTTTCCCCTAGGTGCGAGTTCCTGTCTTCGGACTCAAGGTTTGAGCGTGCTGCCATTGGTGGGGGTATGGGCTCCTTACTAACTGAATAACTTGTGCGGGCGTATCCAAGGGTCCTCTAGTTTGCTATTTCCATTTGCGCGTGGGTGTGTGAGCGGAAAAAGAAATGATGAGGATGGTGGTGTTTAGGACGTGGCGATGGGGGCAGGGGCTGAAATAGGCTGGGTAAACTTGTCCTGTCGCCACGGATGACTCTTGGATAGTCTCATGCGAGGTAAAGGTTTAACCGCGCCCACTCGCCGGCCTTCCCCGGAAGAGGGCCAATCAGGTGAGCCGGACGGTACCAATGGGTAAATTAGTACACCCCTGCAGGGTTTAATCTTTTCGAAAAGCCGTGTCCACGGTTATGGACGCCTTGGGAATGGATTTACGGGATCATAAATAACTTTAACCTAATTAAAATTTGGCAGCTAGAGGTTGCAATTATAACGTGTGGTAAAAGGTTCATTTCCTCGAGGGGGATTCGAGGGAGTGCCTTGGTGGAAATGAGAGGTGGATTCTTGATACTATTTGGTTCGATGAGAACCGAAGGAAAAAGTTACTCTCTTATCCCTTTTATGAAAAATCTTCTGAGTAGTCGATGCCATGGGTCAGTTATGTCTTTTTAAATGAAAACTGGCTTTATGCAAAATAACTAGTATACAGCTTTAGAGCCTCCGTCATCATTGGGCCTATATCGCCCTACTAAACTTGCGAGTATGTCGTACTCAGTCTCTCTTTGCTGCCTTTATTACTTGTTTCAGAGGAGGACGACACCGAGCACCCAGGTGGGTTCTTCGTGGACATCGACGAGTAGTTTGGGGTTCCCAGGTGGCAGCTTGGGACGTCGTGGAACAAGCTGGCTGGGATGTTTATCTGCAGGCCTCTTAGGCCATATTTTGGATCTTGTTGCTAGACAACATAATTTGCTTCCGCTTGATGTGATGATGGGTCTGTGACCCCTGTTGTGCTATTTGTATCTTTCTCATATATGAGTTGCTATATGAACTTTGTGTCGTAGAGTCTGTGACGTGCCAGTTGTTCCACAAGTCTTGATCTCTTTATTATACATTGATAGCTATGCCAGTGTTTATGGCATGATCGGAGTGTTGCGTGGGAGCGGTAATCCCATGCCCTTCGGTTGTGTAGCATAGCCTATGGGGTACATAGCCTCTCAGTATAATTCCGGGGTCGGGGCGCTACATGTACTCCACAATGGACTTGGCCTTCTTCTTCCGCGCCATCCCTGATGCAGAACCCGACAATGTAGCCAACGTAGATCCTGCCGACGAGCACGACGACGAGGTTGACGCAGACCTTGTTGATGAACTTGAAGCCGACGTGGACCTTGCCGGCGAACTCGAGGCCGACGGGGACCTTGTCGATGAACTTGAGGCCGACGCGGACCTTGTCGATGAACTTGAGGCCGACGCAGACCTTGTCGATGAACTTGAGGCCGACGCAGATCTTTTCAATGAACTTGAGCCCGACGCAGACCTTGTCGATGAACTTGATGCCGACGTGGACCTTGTCGATGACCTTGAGGCCGACGCGGACCCTGTCGATGACCCTGAAGTCGACGCGGACCCTGTCAATGACCCTGAAGTCGACGCGGACCCTGTTGATGATCCTGAAGGCGAGGTCGATGCAGAGCTTGCGGTAGATCTCGACGAAGATCTCGAAGTCCTTGAAGACGGATCCGGTGCTTGTGCTTCCTACCTGGCACGCCAGATGTCATCTCTTGGAACACGGACACCGGGAGTAAAGGATACCCCCATTTAGGTTCGGTATGGGGAGCGAAGGAGGCTGAGAAACGTCTTCCGCCGGGGGGACTTCGTCTAATCCCGAGATCTACATACAAGCAAGCACCGCAGAGACACAAGGAGTTTACCCAGGTTCAGGCCGCCCGGAGGCTAACAGCCCTACTCCTGCATGTCTGGATTGAGTGGTATATCATGGTGTATATTTACAGAGGTGGTTGCGGGTGCGAACCCGGGAGGTGTCGGCTAGAGGTTGAAGACGAGCAGATCCTGACCCGGAGGTGATCACCTCTCACCTATGCTACTCTTTGTCTTGTGCGCTACCTAGCCTAGCCTCCAACTCTCTGGGGAATCCGTCCCTTCCCTCAGGTTCCTTGGTCCTCCTGTTATAGGCTAAGGGGATCCCACAGGTGCACCTTTGGGAGGTGGAGGGGTTTTGGCGGAAAAACCCCTCCAGGTTCTTCTTTGGGGGTGACGTGGCTTCTTCTCGTCCAAGTATTCTTCTGAGGGGGTTAGGTGCGGTCGCCCACCTTTTCCAGGGCGGGCGGACAGAGGCTGACACCTTTTCCGTCCCTATCCCCCCGCGGCGCCTCCATCTTCTTGGCGCCCAAGTCTTCTAGCAGCTTCCAGCCGGGGCTGGCAAGCCTGTCTTCTTCGCGTGTCCGGAGGTTGGTTCCCGGGGGTGAGCTGATGGGGTCGCAGCATAGAAAACAATTTTTTTTCCTACGCAACAAGCGGAATAAACTCCTAGGATCTAGATCTACTAGATGGAGGTAGCGAAGATGAGATCCAATCTCTTACCCTTGAAGAACGTTCAAAGCGTTTTGTCGGTGCAGGGGTTGGTCTGTCGATCCCCGCAACTAGACTCATCTAGTCGTGAGGAGATGTATTATCCACGCGATCCAATCCGATGGAGCACCGCACGAGCAGCGCCTCCGCGGTATCCACACGTACAGCTCGATGTAGACGTCCTCTCCTTGATCCCGCAAGCGAGGAGGACGTGGCTAGATAGATCTCGGCACCACGACGGTTGTGGTGGCGTTGATGGTGGAGAAATTCCTGCAGGGCTTCGCCAAGCGGCTGCAGGAGAGAGGAGGGAGAGGAGAGGGAGGCCGGCGGCTAGGGTATGGGGGTGCCACGCCCCAGCCCTCCCCTCCCCTTTATATAGGCGTGGGGGGCTGCCTTGGCCCCTCCTCCAAGTCCTAGGGCCGGCGGCTTGAGGGAACTTGTTCCCCAAGTCGGCCCCCTAGGGTTTTGGGTGCCTCCCACATGGGCCAGCCGCATGGGCCTTTTGGGAGAGGGTGCGGCCAGCCCAAGTGGAATGCTTTACCTCCCCTTAAGCCATGTGGGCCTCCTAGGTTCATGGCCCCCAAAGGTGGGGCCCTCTGGAACCTTCCGGAACCTTCTAGAATCTTCCGGTACTCTGCCGGAATATTCCCAAACTTTTCCGGAACCCTGGAAACCACTTTCCTTATATGAAACTTTATCTCCGGACTCTTCCGGAGCTCCTCATGATGTCTAGGATCTCATCCGAGACTCCGAATCACCATTCGTTCATACCATCAATTATCTCATCGCTAACCCTAGCTACATCGGAGCGTTAAGTGTGTGACCCTACGGATTCGAGAACATGCAGACATGATCAAATAAATAATCAATAGCGGGACCGGGATGCCCATATTGACTCCTACATATTCAACGAAGTTCCTTATCGATTGAACCACGATGCCGGAGATTCTTAATCTCGTATACGATTCCCTTTGTCTCATGATATTTAATTTGCCCGAGATTTGATCGTCGATATCTCCATATCTAGTTCTATCTCGTTACCTGGCAAATTCTCTTTACTCGTCCATAATATAGGATCTCCGTGATTAACACTTAATCACATGGTTGCAACCTTCCAGATGCTATATTACCGAGAGGGCCCAGAGATATCTTTTCCGTCACAAGGAAGGACAAATCCCACTCTTGATTCATGTCACCCAACAAATTCCATCGGAGATACCTGAAAGCCACCTTTATAATCACCCAGTTACGAAGTGACGTTTGATGTCCACAAAGCATTCCTCCGGTAAAAGGGAGTGACATAATCTCATGGTCTAAGGAAACTATACTTGGCATACTAAAAGCGTTGGCAATGAAACTGTGTGACACGATCAATTGCAACTCTTTATTATTTGGGTCTTGTCCATCACATCATTACTCCTAATGATATGACTCCGTTATCAAGTGACTATAACAAGTCCATGGTTAGGAAACTCTAACCAGCTCTTGACTAACGAACTAGTCTAGTAGAGGCTCACTAGGGACACCTGGTTGTTTATATTCCACACATGTATTATGTTTCCAATTAATACAATTATAGCATGGATAATAAAATATTATCATAAACATGAAAATGCTAATAAACCATTTTATTATTGCCTCTAGGGCATATTCCCAACAGTCTCCCACTTGCACTAGAGTCAATAATCTAGTTTACATTTTTCCCGATCCAACACTCATGGTGTCTAACACTCATGGAGTCTCAGTGCTGATCATGTTTGCTCGTGGAAGAGGTTCTGTCCGTGTTCTGTACTATACAGTTCTTTATGTTCTTTGCAAAACGTCAACGTCACCTAATTTGACATTACTTTATCATCACATGATAAACCTCTTATCATCACATGATAATTTCATCATCATATGACGAATATAATATATTTGGTTATAGAGTGAGATTTTCGTTTCCCTTCCATGCCTACATGACGTATGATCAGTCAAGAGGACTTTCACATAGCATGTGCACCCGGAACTCACTCAGTCTTGAAATAAAATTTCTCAAACCACAATATTATATCTTTTAATCCTTGAATTAATCATATACTCCTATATGTTGTAGACTCACAAATCGACAGTGCACCCATGTCACTTCGATATTTCCGATCATGCTTTCGCTGCGCTTCTGCCTTTATGAGATTTCCAATCTAGTCTGGTTTTATGACTTCAACCAAGTCTACCAATCTCTAGATTCTATTATCTCAACTCCATGAAAAATGACTCCTCACTTAACATGTTCTTCTAACCAAGAACTTGGGTCACACATCGTCAAATACAAACACATGGTTCTTATATGTTTAGACCTATGAACCATTCATAGCGAATACCAACATATCCTTCAACCATCAATTTTGTACTGAGTTATCAACTCAATGTTTCACCTATTTCTCACAAGCATATGAACCTTTCTTCTCTTGTTTCATTTTGAACTCCTTCAAAATCTTACTTAGGTTAAGCATCCTAACATAACGCTTTATCAAACATATCTATCCTCCATAGATACATCCATCTCCATGGATATTTGACATTCAAACTAACTTCATAAGTTATACGTTGATTCCTGACTCATTTACAACATTTATGAAATCTCCATTTCACTCAAACAAGATGTTGTAAACTCCCACTCAAATATACACCATACACATATTAAATTGTGAAACCACTTTGGCTCCCACTCAGAAATATGTTATCTCTATATTTGACCATGATTTAACTAGCTCCCACTCAAACATATGTCACCACATATTTTGATCATGGAAAATAGTTTCTGCTCTAACTTAACATATGTCGCCACATATGTTAATTAGATCACACTCGTGTATTTTCTCGATATTTTTGGACACCTCCAAAATTCTTAATTAACTATTAATATCGAGAACTCTTTATACGAATGCCAATACTCTGCTAGCATAAATCCTTTTGACTTTAAGCACAACTACACCATGTAGTTAACAACATTGAATATGTTAAAGAGCTTTACCTCTTGTGCTTTTGTCCAGCAAGTTTTATTTATTCCTTACAAACCCTTTTGATGAATAAATATGTGAAACATCGCTTTCAGAAAATCAAGTAACAATTACTTTGTGATTTAAACTCAACATAGGATGACTCTTAGTCATTTTCGTATTTAAGGCTTCTATTTCTTCTTTGTAGTTTTGTAGGTATGTCTTGTTTCTCAAACATGACAAGTAAATCATGAATATTATTTTGTAACCTGACAAAATTTTATATTCTTGAATCCTACTTTTATTTAGACAAGCTGAACCGAAATTCAATGATCACCATCATTAATTCCTTTATGTGTCAAGTTTTAACCAACATAGCACTTTACATATGTGCCACTTGATACATAAACAAACAAGGTTTCAGCTTTTCCATTTTATTCCATCAATTCTTTTATAAATGAAACCTTTTCACGATAAACCACTAAAATACTTAGCACAACCAACAAATTGGTTTGCCCCTTTTAGTCACATATTGTGGAATCACATTCATAGTCACACTTATGAATATACTACAACATTATTCGCAGTAGTCTCTAATTATCTCATAATTAATGAAACCACCTTTTCTCATAACTCATATGAAGAATATATGCGAATCATAGATAGACCCTTATTTATAAAAACAGAGTGTTTATCAAATAAATCTGAATGCTATTATTAAACCCCCTAAATAAAACCCTTCTTCGAGACCACACAATAACAAATAGTGTGTGATTACAATATCTTAGGACATATCAAACGCCTTTGAAATATTCTAAACATTGTAATTTGTGATAACACTTCTCACAAGTCCGCATACTAACATATAACTCACATATTTTGTCTCTTTTGATCAAATCATAAAGACTCAATTTTCTTGTGAACTTAATATCCTAAACTCCAGAATATATCAAACGCCTTTGAAATATTCTAAACATTGTAATTTGTGATAACACTTCTCACAAGTCCGCATACTAACATATAACTCACATATTTTGTCTCTTTTGATCAAATCATAAAGACTCAATTTTCTTGTGAACTTAATATCCTAAACTCCAGAATTTTATTTGATCTCATCAAATATCATAACTCGAATAAATACACCTATTTAATCATTTATGATGGAGCACACAAAATAATGACATCTAACATTTGCTGAAAATACAACCAACACTTGTGTTTATTTTCGGCAACTCCTGTCACTCTTCCAAAGGGTGGCATTTTAGTCATACTCCTTACAATAAGGCGCATTGATAAAACATCAAAATGTTTATTCAATATTTAGCACGACTAAAATAATTGTCATTATTAAGTTTTGGATATTTTAGTATGTCACATATTTTATAAATGTTTAACTAATTTATCATCTAGATTATAATAAGAATAATACACTTATAATCGAAATTTGTGATTTCCAAAAAGGATCACTCATGAAAATAGAACAACCATTGTCTTTAACATGAATAACCGTCTCACATAAGCAAGACACACTAATCAAAATCACACTTAGTTCGATTACAAAACTTATTCAAATCCTCTAATCCAAACGATAAATGTAGAGACAGATCGTTGCCAGCATCAACTCCTTGATTGCCACCATTCCGCAACATCTTCCTAGATCCATTATGCAAATCTTAAGCAGCAGGTTCTGTTTTCATAAAATAGAATGAGTATCAAATACTAATCGGAACCGCCACAATTGCAATTTGGACTTAAACACTTATAACTTGTATATCACTATATACTTTCTGCATTGTCAACTTCTCTTGCTATGGGTTCCACTTTGACATGACGCAGCCGAGACACAAACTCATAGAAAGTGATCAAATCCCTTCCCACGACATAGTCTCCGACATAATTCTTGAAGCTGGGGAGAAGCTAGCGTATCACCCCATCTATCGCGAAACCGTCATTTATCTCGTGGTTCCAAACAAGCACTAGACGATGATGTATCTCATGCATTATCCTCAGGTGTTGTTCCAAGCAAGTGTTCTCTTCCATCTTGAGTGAAAGAAAACCGTTCAGACATTCGAACCTTACAATTCTAACTTGTGCTGAAAAACTATTTTTCAGCTCATCAACAATCTCCATTGCAATCAAGTTCTTGAATTGTTTACTTAGGTCAGAACTCATGAAGGTGCACATCATCCACTTGACTTTCAAGTAGGTGGTTCAAAACCACTCCATGTACTCTTCATAGCTTGCAGAAATATTTGGGTATTCTTCAAATGGTTCATCTAGCACGTAGAGCTCAGCATTGGTGTGTAGGACTTCTTTAAGACGCAGGTACTACTCAACAAATTTGACCCATCGAGACGCAGTTTTTCAGCAACGAACAGACTACCGTAGTCGACCATGATCTACAAGGATTTTGCAAAGACATCTTAGGACTTTTGTTTATGATAATTTTAGTTCATCTTAATCAAAATTACTACATGAACTCCCACTAAACTCAACATCTCTCTGGTTGTTTAGTGACACACGATCCAAATCCCCTGCACCACAACCGATCATCACGTGATATGATGTAGCTTCAAAGGTGAACATCGCCATGTTGATCATATCGTCCATATGACTCGTGTTTAGCCTTTCGACTCTTGTGTTCTGAGGCCATGTCTGTACATGCTAGGCTCGTCAAGGAAACCGTAGTATTTCCGCATGTGTAAACTGGCTTACACCCGTTATATGTGAACATAGAATCTATCACACCCAATCATCACGTGGTGCTTCGAAACGAAGAACTTTGGCAATGGTGCATACTAGGGAAGAACACATCTTGATATTAACGTGAGAGATCACCTTGTCATGCTACCGTCACGATCACATCTAAGCATAACAATAAGGTGCATAAAAGGATTAACATCACATGCAATTCATAATTGTGATATGATATGGCCTTTCTTCTTGTGCCTTTGATCTCCATCTCCAAAGCACCGGCATGATCTCCATCACCGGCATGATCTCCATCATTGTGGCGCCATCACCATGGTTGCCCACCAACTATTGCAACTACAACTAATGCTACTCTTAGCAATAAAGTAAAGCAATTACATGGTGATTCAATGACACGCAGGTCACATAAAATAATAGACAACCATATGGCTCCTGCCGGTTGCCGTACTCATCGACATGCAAGTCGTGAAAGATTACAAACATGATCATTGCATACATTATCACAAATCACACATTGGCCATACCACATCATAGACCCTGCAAAAACAAGTTAGACGTCCTCTAATTTGTTTGTGCAATTTTTACGTGGCTTGGGTCAACAAGATAGAACCGTTCTAATCTACGCAAAACCACAACGGTGATATAGTAGTTGCTTATTTACTCATCCTTTTGAAAGGCCTTCCATTGAAAATTGCATCTTCACTAAAGCAAGAGAAACAGACACCCGCCAGCCACTTATGCAAAACAAGTTGCATGTCAATCGTGGAACCGGTCTCTCGTGCGTGGACGAGTAAGGTTGGTCCGGGCCGCTTCAATCTCACAATACCGCAAAGACGCAAAGTGCACGCTAGAAGGTAGCAACATAAAATATCAACGCCCACAACTCCTTGTGTTCTAATCGCACCAACATCTACGAATAGATCTAGGCTCTGATACCACTGATGGGGTCGCAGCATAGAAAACAAAAAAAAAATTCCTACGCAACAAGCGGAATAAACCCCAAGGATCTAGATCTACTAGATGGAGGTAGCGAAGATGAGATCCAATCTCTTACCCTTGAAGAATGTTCAAAGCGTTTTGTCGGTGTAGGGGTTGGTCTGTCGATCCGCGCAACTAGACTCATCTAGTCGCGAGGAGATGTATTATCCACGCGATCCAATCCGATGGAGCACCGCACGAGCAGCGCCTCCGCGGTATCCACACGTACAGCTCGATGTAGACGTCCTCTCCTTGATCCCGCAAGCGAGGAGGACGTGGCTAGATAGATCTCGGCACCACGACGGTTGTGGTGGCGTTGATGGTGGAGAAATTCCTGCAGGGCTTTGCCAAGCGGCTGCAGGAGAGAGGAGGGAGAGGAGAGGGAGGCCGGCGGCTAGGGTATGGGGGTGCCACGCCCCAGCCCTCCCCTCCCCTTTATATAGGCGTGGGGGGCTGCCTTGGCCCCTCCTCCAAGTCCTAGGGCCGGCGGCTTGAGGGAACTTGTTCCCCAAGTTGGCCCCCTAGGGTTTTGGGTGCCTCCCACATGGGCCAGCCGCATGGGCCTTTAGGGAGAGGGTGCGGCCAGCCCAAGTGGGCTGCTGCACCTCCCCTTAAGCCATGTGGGCCTCCTAGGTTCGTGGCCCCCAAAGGTGGGGCCCTCCGGAACCTTCCGGAACCTTCTAGAATCTTCCGGTACTCTGCCGGAATTTTCCCGAACTTTTCCGGAACCCTGGAAACCACTTTCCTTATATGAGACTTTATCTCCGGACTCTTCTGGAGCTCCTCATGATGTCTAGGATCTCATCCAAGACTCCGAACCACTATTAGTTCATACCATCAATTATCTCATCGCTAACCCTAGCTACATCGGAGCGTTAAGTGTGTGACCCTACGGATTCGAGAACATGCAAACATGATCAAATCAATAATCAATAGCGGGACCGGGATGCCCATATTGACTCCTACATATTCAACGAAGTTCCTTATCGATTGAACCACGATGCCGGAGATTCTTAATCTCGTATACGATTCCCTTTGTCTCACGATATTTAATTTGCCCGAGATTTGATCGTCGATATCTCCATATCTAGTTCTATCTCGTTACCTGGCAAATTCCCTTTACTCGTCCATAATATAGGATCTCTGTGATTAAAACTTAATCACATGGTTGCAACCTTCCAGATGCTATATTACCGAGAGGGCCCAGAGATATCTTTTCCGTCACAAGGAAGGACAAATCCCACTCTTGATTCATGTCACCCAACAAATACCATCGGAGATACCTGAAAGCCACCTTTATAATCACCCAGTTACGAAGTGACGTTTGATGTCCACAAAGCATTCCTCCGGTAAACGGGAGTGACATAATCTCATGGTCTAAGGAAACTATACTTGGCATACTAAAAGCGTTGGCAATGAAACTGTGTGACACGATCAATTGCAACTCTTTATTATTTGGGTCTTGCCCATCACATCATTACTCCTAATGATATGACTCCGTTATCAAGTGACTATAACAAGTCCATGGTTAGGAAACTCTAACCATCTCTTGACTAACGAACTAGTCTAGTAGAGGCTCACTAGGGACACCTGGTTGTTTATATTCCACACATGTATTATGTTTCCAATTAATACAATTATAGCATGGATAATAAACTATTATCATAAACATGAAAATGCTAATAAACCATTTTATTATTGCCTCTAGGGCATATTCCCAACATGAGCCTGGCCTCCTGCCGGGCATCGGGGTCCCAGGGACCTCCGCGACGTCTGCCGGGTTGAAGGGGGCCCCGGGGGGTCCCCTGGTCCTTCGCCGTGGTTGTCGATGCCGTGCTTGTCTTGTCACCGTGGGGCAGATATGGGGGGGCATCTGCCAGTCTTGAACCTTGGCCTTGCTTTCCTTCTTGGTGGGCCCACAGGTGGTGGACCCACTTTGACCGCATCAGGGGAACCCCATGTTCCACTGTTGCGACAGCAAGGAATATAGTGTGCCATTTTAGAGAAGCGATCGACAACAACAAATATGGAATCTTTGCCATTTTTTGTTCGTGGTAACCCTAACACAAAGTCCATGCTAATGTCGGTCCATGGAGCATATGGAATGGGAAGAGGAACATAATGACCATGAGGTTTTGATGTTGACTTAGCTTTGAGGCAAGTTGGGCATCGGGACACAAGGCGCTCCACGTCCCGCTTCATTCGGGTCTTGTCTCGGCCAAAGTGTCCCATGAGTCCGCCTCCATGAGATTCCTTCAAAAGCAACAAATGAAGCGAAGACTCGGGGATACAAAGCTTGTTAGCCTTAAACAAAAAGTCCTTGTACAAGTAGAAATCATCGAAATCTTTGTCATTTGAGCACTTGGAAAAAATAGGACCAAAAGAAAGGTCGGAGGCATAGAGATCCTTAATCTCATCAAGACCTAAAACATTGATTTAAAGTTTGGTGAGTAAAATCATCTTGCCAGAAAGGCGACTACATTGTCCTTGCCTTTCGTTCACAATATAGGGAAAAGATTCAAGGAATTCCACCCATTTTGCATGCCTTTTGTTCAAATTGGCTTGGGTTTTCAAATATTTCAAAGATTCGTGATCGGAATGGATGAAAAATTCTTTGGGCCAAAGGTAGTGTTGCAAACTTCCAAAACACGGACTAAGGCATATAACTCCTTGTCGTAAATTGGGTAGTTTAGGTGAGCACCATCAAGTTTTTCGCTATAGTAGGCTACGGGACGTCCACATTGCACGAGGACGCCACCGATGCCAAGGCCACTAGCATCACATTGTAGTTCAAAGGTTTTCGAGAAATCCGGCAAAGCAAGTAAAGGAGTATCGGTCAATCTCTTTTTGAGTTCATTGAAAGCCGATTCTTGTGCGTTGCCCCAAACAAAGGGTACATTCTTATTGGTAAGCTCATTTAAAGGGCAAGCAAGGGTGCTAAAATCTTTCACAAACCGATGGTAGAAACAAAATAGGCCAAGAGCTCTACGGAGTTGGGCGAGATTTGTAGGAGTTGGCCAATTTGTGATTGCCTCAATTTTTGAGGAATCAACTTCAATCCCGTTGGACGAGACCACATATCCCCAAAACACTAGCTTATCGGTGCAAAATGTGCATTTCTTGAGATTGGCAAAAAGCAAAGCATCACGAAGGGCCAACAAAACTTGCTTCACATGGTTGACATGTTCATGCAAAGATTTGCTATAAACAAGAATGTCATCAAAGTAAACAACCACGAACTTGCCAATGAAAGTGCGCAAGACGTGATTCATAAGACGCATAAAAGTGGAAGGGGCATTGGAAAGGCCAAAAGGCATAACAAGCCATTCATAAAGACCAAGTTTAGTTTTGCAAGCCGTTTTCCATTCATCTCCTTCGTGCGTACGAATTTGGTGGTAGCCACTCTTCAAATCAATCTTCGAGAAAATAGTGGCACCACTAAGCTCATCCAGCATGTCATCAAGGCGAGGGACGGGTGATGCATGCAAAATGCATACATGAACTTTGCATTATATCACTTATATTTCAATCATATTTGCATCATATAAGGGTTATATCATTGTTTTATAATGATTTTGGGAAGATTTCACAGTTTTCCTATTTTTCTGGAATTAACCCTGCTCTGGCAGAAAACCCTATTTTCTATATTTTTGAGTTTCAGGGACCCAAACGACGTCCAAATGACCTGAAAATTTACGGGGATCATTTTTTGGAAGGAAGAAGGCGTATGAGCAAAGGAGGCGAAGAAGTGGAGGCCCGAGGGCTAAAACACCTAGGCCCACGCGGCCAGATTCCCTGGCCGCGTGGGACCCCTTGTTTTGGGCCTCGTGGCTCCGTTGCCGTCGATCTTTCTTCCCGAAGCTTCGTCTTGACCTAAAAACGACTATAAAAACAGTCCCCCGACGTTTTCTAGAGGAGGGCGCCGTCGAAACACAGAAACAGCGAAACAGAGACCTGGAGCTGTAGATTGGAGGGGGGAAACTCCGGCGGGGCGCTGCCGGTGTGGTCTCCATCTCCCCCAACGACATCTCCACCGTCTCCATAATGAAGAGGGAGTAGTCCACCCCTGTACTATGGGTTTGTGGAAGTAACTTATGTATCTCTCCTCTCTTTGAGCTTCACTAATTAGCACCGTATGAGCTGCCGAACATGATTACGGTCATCTATGTAATTGCTTTGTGGTGGATCTCTTTATGAGTTAATATATGTTTGAGATTGCAATTTTTTTTGTTTCAGTTATGAAAGTATATGCATATTATGTACCCCGTGTCGGCACAGTGGAAACCAGGGTACCACGGGCCGGCCTGCCAGGGCCCACAACACTCTTCAGAAGATTTTGCTAAGGACCAGGCTCTCCAAGCCTGGCGAGCCTCGCGATGGTTTTTTCCTCGCGAGGGACCTCTCCTCGAGAGGGCATCTTCAAGGACCAAGCAAAAAGGCTCGGCGAGGCCTCCAGCCTCGCGAGGGATTCCTTCCTCACTAAGCCAGCCCTGCCTCCGCGGCAGAGCGCACATGGGCTTTGCACCCTCCGCAGAGTCACGGGCGCGCCAGCACGCGGTGACGGCAGCGCCGCAGTCGCTGTTCTCATGCATAAAGCAGTCAACAATGCTGCACCAAGCAAAGGAGCTGCAAGAATTGTCGTTTCGGTGATAAGGGGACCGTCCGTCGTTACACTCCAAGGGCGACGTCACCGTGGGGTGCCTCCCGACCTCAGCAGCGCCAGCCCACCGTCCTGGCTGGACAGTGGTTTTTTCCAGCTTTGGTGATGCTGTTCCCTGCCGTGGACCGCGTCCATGGACTCTACCTTTGTCGTGCACCCGTCCTCCTCCTTCGTCGCCATGTGGTAACCCTTCCCGCCAAGATATTTGGGGGAAGAGGTCCAAGACACCTATAAAAGGAGGGGAAGCACGCTCGGGCAAGGGGTTCGATTCCGAGTCGGATCTAGGGTTCAAGTTCTGATTCGGATCTAGGGTTAGCGATAGCCATTATTAGCCACCTCGGGCTCGCCAAGCTCTCTTTGTACTAAAACCTCTCCAAGCAAGTGCAATACAACCAAGGCAGGACGTAGGGGTTTTACCTCTCCAAGAGGGCCCTGAACCTGGGTACATCGTGTGTTCATCTCTGCAGTGCCGTCCCGCAGCGATTCTCGACGAGCTCCGTCGCCGAGGCACGTTGAGGGTTGATTGATTCCGTGTTCAGCTCCTTACTCGATTCCTTACTCAGTGAGACACACCCAGTTCCTGGGACAGTTCTCTGACATTTGGCGCGCCAGGTAGGGGGCTGAGGCGCATCTTCAAACTCGACACCGCCATGGCCGGCTCTCGCGCCGAACGTCTCGCTCGCCGGTCGGCCAGCGCCGCCACCGCTCCCGCTGGCAACCCGCACGGCCGCACGCGCGGAAGTGCTGCTCTGGAGCGCCACGTCAACCCCGAGACCCGCGTCGAGCACCCAGAGGACGACAACGACGACCACGCCGAGGATGACCTCGGCGAAGAGGAGGCTTCCTCCCTGCACCCGTCGCGGGACCGTGCTGCCTCCTCGCTGGGCCGCCCTGCGCCCAGCCCGGCAACTGCGCTTCTCATGGCGCAAGAGTTGCTGCAGTACCGCCCCACGCCGGAGGCTCAAGAAGCCTGGCTCAACCGCCTCTACGAGCTCATCGGCGCCGCTCGCGTCGCCGCTCCTGCACCGTCTCGTTCGCTGGTTCTCTCTGCGTGCGCAGGGGACGTGGCGCACGGCGCGCCGCATGCACCTCCTCATCATCCCGCGCCCGCTTCAACTCCACCAGTTCCACCGCAGCGCTCCTTCTGGGGCTCCTCCTCGCGACAACCGTGCTGCGTCGCACGCGTCGTCGCCGCATGACTGCCAAATCGTGTAGCGAGCCCCGGAGGACGCATGCGTGAGTATCAAGCGCCAGCAGGATCGCCACAACCGCGCCGTCCAGGATGTCGCCACCGCGGGGCGCCACCTCCGCACCACCCTCGCCAACGGCCCGGTCACCTACGGCAGGGCGGCCGTGTTCACTCGCAGCCTCCGTTGCATCGTCTGGCCGGTCAAGTTCAGGCCGGATCTTCCTCCGCGCTACGACGGCAAGAACAACCCCCTGGAGTTCCTGCAGCTCTACACTTTGGCCATCCAGGCCGCAGGGGGTGACGACAAGGTCATGGCGAACTGATTCCCCATGGCCCTCAAGGACTCCGCGTCCTCGTGGCTCACGAACCTGCCCACCGAGTCCATCAACACCTGGGAGGACCTCTGTCGGTGCTTCGTCGCTAACTTCAAGGGCATGTACGAGCGCGGCCTCACGTACAACGACCTCCGCGGCGTACGCCAGAAGCCTGGCGAGACCCTCCGCAAGTACATCCAGCGCTTCAGCCAGGTGCGCAACAAGATCCCCAATGCCACCGACGCGCAGGTCATTTCGGCCTTCCAGGCTGGGGTCACGGATGTGCGGATGCTCGAGAAGCTTGGCATCCACGACAACATCACCACCATCGTCAAGCTCTTCGACTTGGCGGACAAGTGCGCCAAGGCTGAGGAGGGCCGCTTTTTCGTCAAGAACCAGCCAGGGGACCCTGCCGAGGGATCCAAGAAGAAGAAGAAATCTACCGAGAAGCGCAAGACCACTGCGGTCGGCTGAGCCTACGCAGCAGCTCGCTGCCGCTCCAGCCGCGGACCCCGAGAAGAAAGATGACCGCCCCTTCTGCATCTACCACACCCGGCATTCCCATGCCACAGAGGACTGCTACGACCTCAAGAGGCTTCGCGAGGCTCGCGAGGCTAACGAGCGGCAGCGAGGTCGCGGTGGCCGCGGCGGCGGCCGCGGGGGGCGACACTGGAACAACAACAACTACGATGACAACTAACAGTAGAACCCTCAAGACAACGACGTCCTGAGGGCTACCAGGTGACCCTCAAGCCAACGACGTCCTGCCAGCTCCACCAGCAGAACCCTCAAGCCAACACCGTCCAACCCGCGAATGACAACCTCCCTGCTGAGACTCCACAGGGCTACCAGGTGCCTCGCGGGGCCGCTTGCATCCTCGGCGGGGCTCAGGCCCCCAGCTCCAACCGCCACTTCAAGCAACTCGCTCGCGAGATCGCGGCAGCGCTTCCTGGGGTTGAGGAATCCAGGCCCCTCAAGTGGTCCCAGTACCCCATCACTTTCGACTCCAGCGACCACCCCAAGTCCACTTCAACTGTTGGCACCATCCCGCTGGTCTGCACCCCCACCATCAACAACATTGCAGTCTCTAAGATGCTCATCGATGGGGGTGCAGGCCTCAACATCATCTCTGTCGAGACTTTCGAGAAGCTGCAGGTGCCCTACGAGCGGCTCATGACCACCAGGCCCTTCTCGGGGGTGACAGAGGGCCTCACCACCCCTTTGGGGCAAGTTAGGCTTGCCGTCACTTTTGGCACGCAAGCCAACTACCGCACCGAGCTGATCGACTTCGATGTCACGCACATCGGCCTGCCCTACAACGCCATCCTTGGCTACTCCGCCCTCGCCAAGTTCATGGCGGTGACCCACCATGCCTACAATCTCGTCAAGCTCCTTGGCTCGGGTGGCACCATCGTCATCCGCGGCATGGTCTCAGACGCCCTGTACGCTGCGCAAGCGGCCTACAAGGCTGCCGCGGTGGCGTCACCCGCTGACGAGGATGAGGAACCCCTCCCGAGGCCCCCCACGAAGAAGAAGCAGATGTTCTCTCAGGAGAGGGCCGCGACTAAGCAAGTGCCTCTTGAGGCAAATGGCACGGGGGCTAGCGTCACCATCGGCGCCAACTTGCCTCCCAAATAGGAAAGCGCGCTCGTCGCCTTCCTTAGGGCAAACTCTGACATGTTCGCATGGACACCGTCAGATATGTCCGGAGTACCGAGGGAGGTGATCGAGCACCACTTAGCCGTGTGTCCAAACGCACGCCTCGTGAAGCAAAAGTCACGGCGTCAGGCGCTAGAGAAGCAAGATTTCATCGTCCAAGAACTAGAAAAGTTGAAGAAAGCCAGTATCATCAAGCAAGTTGTCCATCCCACTTGGCTCGCCAATGGTGTGGTCATCCCCAAGCACACCGGAGGAAGCCGCCTCTGCATCGACTTCACCGACCTCAACAAAGCCTGCCCCAAGGACCCCTATCCCCTCCCGAGGATCGACCAGATCGTGGACTCCACCGCCGGCTGCGCACTCCTCTATTTTCTGGATGCCTTCTCAGGCTATCACCAGATCAAGATGGCGAAGGAGGACGAGATTAAGACAGCATTTCTCACCCCTTGTGGTGTGTTTTGCTACGTCTGCATGCCCTTCGGCCTGAAAAACGCCGGTGCCACTTTCCAGCGCCTCATGAGGATCGCCTTGGGGGCTCAAATGGGGAGGAATGCAGAGGCCTACGTCGACGACATCGTGGTCAAGACCCGCGAGAAGGACACGCTCATCAAGGACCTCGAGGAGACCTTTGCCAACCTGCGCAAGGTAAACATCAATCTGAACCCCGCCAAGTGCGTCTTCGGGGTCCCTTCAGGCAAACTCCTCGGGTTCCTGGTGTCTCATCGTGGCATCGAAGCAAACCCCGACAAGATCAGGGCCATAGAAGAGATGCAGCCTCCTCGTCGCCTCAAGGACATGCAGCGCTTAGTGGGATGTATGGCCAGTCTTGGCTGTTTCATCTCCAAGTTCGGCGAGAGGGCGCTGCCGTTTTTCAAGATTATGAAGAGGTCCGGTCCTTTCAAGTAGACCCCTGAAGCAGCAAAGGCCTTCGAGGACCTGAAGAAATACCTAGCGAGCCCACCCATCATGGTTTCCCCACGCCCTCGCGAGCCTCTGAAGCTGTATCTTGCAGCCACTCCTCAGACGGCAAGCGCGGTCTTGGTGGCTGAAAGGGAAGAGCCAGTCCTCGCCAAGCCCAGAACTCCTCGACAAGGAAGCAGCCTCGTCAAGCCTCTAGCCCCATGCCGAGCCTCCATAGGTGGGGCCTCAAGAAAACCTCGACAAGGACTACACCGAGCCTCGAGAGGAGCCAACCGCTGCCACACCAACAACTACCCTCGTCGATCATCCCGTGTACTTCGTCAGCACAGTGCTGCGAGATGCTCGCGAGCGCTACCCCAAGCAGCAAAAGCTCCTTTTCTCGCTCCTCAGCGCCTCCAGGAAGTTGCGCCACTACTTCCAGGGTCACCCCATCAAGGTGGTCACCTCGTACCCCCTGGAGCAAGTCTTACGCAACCCAAACGCAACAGATCGCGTCGCAAGCTGGGGCATCGAGCTACAACCTTTCGAGCTGGAGTTTGACACCACAAGGGTCATCAAGGGCAGGGCGCTGGCTGATTTCATGGCCGAATGGACGGACACGTGTGAAGAAGAGCCTCAAGAGGAGGAAGCCACAGCCTCAGGAGGGACGGAGCCCAGCTACTGGACCATGCACTTCGACGGCGCCTTCGCGGCCCGGAGTGCAGGGGCTGGTGCTGTCCTGACCTCACCAATAGGCGACAAGCTCTACTACACCATCCAGTTGTGCTTCAAAGACAGCGACAAGGTCTCCAACATCATTGCTGAATACGAAGGCCTCCTCGCCGGGCTCAGAGCTGCCATTGCCCTCGGCATCAAGCGCATCCTCATCAAGGGCGACTCTCAGCTCCTCGTCAACTTCTCCAACAAAAGCTACACGCCTAAGGACACCTACATGGTGGCCTACCTTGAAGAGGTACACAAACTCGAGAAGTACTTCAGGGGCATGGAGCTCAAGCATATCCCACGAGGAGAAAACCAAGAAGCAGACGAACTCGCCAGGTGAGCAGCAAGAAGGGAAGCCCAGAAGCCTGGAGTGTTCGAGGAGAGACTCGCCAGATCCTCGGCCAAGCAACCAGCGGTCAACATGAGCATCAATGAGGAGCTCCCACCAGCCCCATCAAGTGGAGCACCAAACTGCGGGCTGCCCTCAGGCGATCGCTTGCTGATGACCCTGGTACGCCAAGACACTGGTTGGATCGATGAGATCAAGAGCTACTTGCAAAATCGAGTCCTCCCTGAAGAAGATGCAGAAGCCGAAAGGGTTGCTCGCCAGGCCAAGTCCTACTGCCTCCACGATGGAGACCTGTACCGTAAGCGCCCCAATGGGGTTGTGTTGCGGTGCGTCCCTGCCAAGGAAGGCCGCCAGCTCATCAACGACATCCACAGCGGAGAGTGCGGCCACCATTCATCCTCACGCACCCTTGCAGGCAAGGTCTTCCGGAGTGGCTTCTACTGGCCTTCAGTGCTTCAAGATGCAGCCGCAATCGTCCAATCCTGCGACGCCTGCCAATTCCACGCCAAGCAGATTCACCAGCCCGTGCAAGGACTCCAAACTATCCCGCTCTCCTGGCCGTTCGCGGTCTGGGGGCTGGACCTCCTGGGACCCTTTCTGCGAGCGCTCGGGGGCTACCGCTACCTCTACGTCGCCATCGACAAATTCACCAAGTGGCCTGAGGTGGAACCCGTGCGCACCATCCCGGCGAAATCAGCGGTGAAATTCATCAGGAGCTTGGTCTGCCGCTTTGGCGTGCCCAACCGCATCATCACCGATAACGGCTCACAATTCATCAACGGCGCCTACAAGTCCTACTACGGCAGCCTCGGCGCCCAAATCTGCTACGCCTCGGTGGCTCACCCACGAAGCAACGGGCAGGCTGAGCGAGCCAACGCCGAGGTGCTCAAGAGCCTCAAGACGAGAAGCTTCAACCGCCTCAAGGCCAGCGGCAAGCACTGGATCGATGAGCTCCCTTCGGTGCTCTGGTCCATCTACACCACGCCAACAAAGCCAACTGGCGAGACGCCGTTCTCCCTCGTCTATGGCGCTGAAGCCGTTCTCCCCAGCGAGATCACCCACGGCTCTCCACGAGTCTTGGGCTTCAAGGAGGCTGAGCTGGATGAACTCCGCAAGAACGACCTGCTGCTGCTCGAGGGGCTCCGCCGCAATGCGGCCCTGAGAGCGGCAAGGTACCAGCAAGACCTTCGTCGCTATCACAGCCGTAACATCCGCCCGCGCACTCTTGAAGCAGGAGACCTTGTCCTGAGGAGAATCCTCTCCAGGGCAGGCCTCCACAAGCTCTCGCCAATGTGGGAAGGACCCTACAGGGTCGTGCACATCGCCAGGCCTAGCTCCGCGCGGCTCGAGACAGAGGACGGCATCCCTGTCGCCAACCCCTGGAACATCCAGCACCTGCGCAAGTTCTACCCCTAATCGTCCTCGACGAGCAATTTTTTGCATCAAGGGAGAGCCTTGCGCCATCATCCTCCACGAGGAAAAACTTCGGGCTCCCCTCTCTACTATACGTTGCCACGGGCCATTCGAGAAGACTCCCAAGCCACCACGCCTCGGCAAGGTGACTTATTCAAGCACCATGCCTTGGCGAGGTGGATCCCCATGCCCAGCCATGGTGGACCGCAGGCTCTACAAAGCCACCCCCGCATAGGGGCCCCCTCTCTGAGCTCTCTCTACATGCGTCGCCTCGGGCCGCGAGAGTCTCAACCACTCCATGTCGAACCCCATGCCTAGGCATGGTGGATTTTGTATTTCTGGCCACGCCAGTGTAATGAACCTTTGTTTCAGGTCACTTTGAACCTTTGCGCTTCGCGCCAGCATATGTTGTTGCTTCGATAAGCAGTTATGTTATTGCTTTTCATCCTTGCTCGTATGATCCCTCCTGTGTATCTCGCGAGCGGGGGCTGAGCATGGTGCCTGTGCCTCGGGAGCGTCATAGCAGCGCCTCAAACCCAAGGGATCCGAGCTCTGAACTCACGGGTCAGCTCTCATGCATGTCAACTCCCAAGGAGCTTTGAACTCATGGGCCAGCTCCCGTGCACGTCAACTCACCAAGGACCTTGGTGCCTATTCTCCTCGCGAGACACACATGAAGGAACCTACGAGCACGCATGAGTTATCTAGCTATGTATTGCTTGTGGGTATGCCTATCTGTCCAAACGCAGGAAAGAAGGTTCAAAACAAGCCTCAGGCAATCTCGGAAGAAAAACGCCTCATCAGGGAACCAACACCCTCTCCAAGGCAAAAATGCCTCGTGAAGCTTGTCGGCACATGGAAACCAGGGTACCACGGCCGGCCTGCCAGGGCCCACAACATTCTTCAGAGGATTTTGCTAAGGACCAGGCTCTCCAAGCCTGGCGAGCCTTGCGAGGGTTTTTCCTCGCGAGGGACCTCTCCTCCTCGCCGAGGGTTTTACCTCGGCGAGGGACCACCTCTCCTCGAGAGGGCATCTCGGATGCTACCTGCAAATTCTCCAAGGATCAAGTCAAAAGGCTCGGCGAGGCCTTCGGCCTCGCGAGGGTTTCCTTCCTCACGAAGCCAGCTCTGCCTCCGCGGCAGAGCGCACATGGGCTCTGCACCCTCCGCAGAGTCACGGGCGTGCCAGCGCGCGGTGACGACCGCGCCAGCGCGCGGTGACGGCAGCGCCGTAGTTGCCGTTCTTATGTATAAAGCAGTCAACAACGCTGCACCAAGCAAAGGAGCTCCAAGAATTGCCACTTTGGTGATAAGGGGACCGTCTGCAGCTACCCTCCAAGGGCGACGTCACCGTGGGACACATCCCACTTCAGCGGCGCCAGCCCACCGTCCTGGTTGGATGGTGGCTTTTCCAGCTTTGGTGACACCGCTCCCTACCATGGACCGCGTCCATGGACTCTACCTTTATCGTGCACCCGTCCTCCTCCTTCGTCGCCATGTGGTAACCCTTCCCGCCAAGATATTTGGGGGAAGAGGTCCGAGACACCTATAAAAGGAGGGGGAGCACGCTCGGGCAAAGGGTTCAGATCTCTGGTTTTTAGGGTTAGCCATTGTTAGCCACCTTGAGCTCGCCAAGCTCCCTTTGTACTAAAACCTCTCCAAGCAAGTGCAATACATCCAAGGCAGGACGTAGGGGTTTTACCTCTCCCAGAGGGCCCTGAACCTGGGTAATACCGTGCGTTCATCTCTGCAGTGCTGTCCCACAGCGAGCTCGACGAGCATCGTCGCCGAGGCACGTTGAGGGTTGTTTGATTCCGTGTTCAGCCCCTTACTCGATCCTTGTGAGACACACCCAGTTCCTGGGACAGTTCTCCGACATTTGGCGTGCCAGGTAGGGGGCTGAGGCGCATCTGCATCCTCGACACCGCCATGGCCGGCTCTCGTGCCGAACGCCTCGCTCGCCGGACAGCCAGCGCCGCCACCGGTCCCGCTGGCAACCTACGCGGCCGCCCGCGCGGAAGTACTGCTCCGGAGCGCCACGTCGACCCCGAGCCCCGCGTCGAGCACCCGGAGGACGATGACAACGACCATGCCGAGGACGACCTCGGCGAAGAGGAGGCTTTCTCCCTGCACCCATCACGGGACCGTGCTACCTCCTCGCTGGGCCGCCCTGCGCCCAGCCCGGCAACTGCGGTTCTCATGGCGCAGGAGCTGCTGCAGTACCGCCCCACACCGGAGGCCCAAGAAGCCTGGCTCAACCGCCTCTCCGAGCTCGTCGGCGCCGCTCGCGTCGCCGCTCCTGCACCGTCTCGCTCACTGGTTCTTTCTGCGCGCGCAGGGGACGTGGCGCACGGCACGCCGCATGCACCTCCTCGTCACCCCGCGCCCGCTCCAGCTCCACCAGTTCCACCGCAACCCGCTCCAGCCGAGGCTCCTCCTCACGACAACTGCGCTGCATCGCACGTGTTGTCGCTGCATGACTGCCAAATCGTGCAGCGAGCCCCGGAGGACGCACACATGAGCATCGAGCGCCACAACCGTGCCGTCCATGACGTCGCCACCGCGGGGCGCCACCTCCGCACCACCCTCGCCAATGGCCCGGTCACCTACGGCACGACGGCCGCGTTCACTCGTAGCCTCCGTCGCGTCGTCTGGCCGGTCAAGTTCAGGCCGGATCTTCCTCCGCGCTATGACGGCAAGAACAACCCCTTGGAGTTCCTGTAGCTCTACACTTTGGCCATCCAGGCCGTAGGGGGCGATGACAAAGTCATGGCGAAATGGTTCCCCATGGCCCTCAAGGACTCCGCGTCCTCGTGGCTCACGAACCTCCCCGCCGAGTCGATCAACACCTAGGAGGACCTCTGCCGGTGCTTCGTCGCCAACTTCAAGGGCACGTACGAGCACGGCCTCACGTACAACGACCTCCGCGGCGTACGCCAGAAGCCTGGCAAGACCCTTCGCAAGTACATCCAGCGCTTCAGCCAGGTGCACAACAAGATCCCCAACACCACCAACGCGCAGGTCATTTCGGCCTTCCAGGCTGGGGTCACGGATGTGCGGGTGCTCGAGAAGCTTGGCATCCATGACAAAATCACCATCGTCGTCAAGCTCTTCGACTTGGCGGACAAGTGCGCCAAGGCTGAGGAGGGCCGCTTGTTCGTCAAGAACGAGCCAGGGGACCCCGCCGAGGGATCAAAGAAGAAGAAGAAATCTACCGAGAAGCGCAAGACCACTGCAGTCCTCGCGGCTGAGCCTGACGCCAAGCAGCCTCGCGCTGCCGCTCCAGCCGCGGACCCCGAGAAGAAAGATGATCGCCCCATCTGCATCTACCACAACAGGCATTCCCATGCCACCGAGGACTGCTACGACCTCAAGAGGCTTCGCGAGGCTCGCGAGGCTAACGAGCGGCAGCGAGGTCACGGCGGCCGCGGCGGCCGCGGGGGGCGACGCTGGAACAACAACAACTACGACGACAACTACCAGCAGAACCCTCAAGCCAACGCCGCCCAGCCCGCGAACGACAACCTCCCCGCCGAGACTCCTGAGGGCTACCAGGTGCCTCGCGGGGCCGCTTGCATCCTCGGCGGGGCTCAGGCCCCCAGCTCCAACCGCCACTTCAAGCAACTCGCTCGCGAGATCGCGGCAGCGCTTCCCGGGGTTGAGGCCTCTAGGCCCCTCAAGTGGTCCCAGTACCCCATTACTTTCGACTCCAGCGACCACCCCAAGTCCACTTCAACTGTTGGCACCATCCCGCTGGTCTGCACTCCCACCATCAACAACATTGCAGTCTCTGAGACGCTCATCGATGGGGGTGCAGGCCTCAACGTCATCTCTGTCGAGACTTCCGAGAAGCTGCAGGTGCCCTACGAGCGGCTCATGCCCAACCGGCCCTTCTCGGGGGTGACAGAGGGTCTCACCACCCCTTTGGGGAAAGTGAGGCTCGTGGTCACTTTCGGCACGCAAGCCAACTACCGCACCGAGCTGATCGACTTCGACGTCGCGCACATCGGCCTGCCCTACAATGCCATCCTCGGCTACCCCACCCTCGCCAAGTTCATGGCGGTGACCCACCACGCCTACAACCTCGTCAAGCTCCCTTGCTCGGGTGGCACCATCGTCATCCGCGGCATGGTCTTAAACGCCCTGTACGCTGCGCAAGCGGCCTACAAGGCTGGCGCGGTGGCGTCACCCGCTGACGAGAATGAGGAGCACCTCCCGAGGCCCCCCGCGAAGAAGAAGCAACTGTTCTCTCAGGAGAAGGCCGCGACGAAGCAAGTGCCTCTTGAGGCAAACGGCTCGGGGGCTAGCGTCACCATCGGCGCCAACTTGCCTCCCAAATAGGAAAGCGCGCTCGTCGCCTTCCTCAGGGCAAACTCTGACATGTTCGCATGGACACCGTCAGATATGTCCGGAGTACCGAGGGAGGTGATCGAGCACCACTTAGCCGTGTGTCCAAACGCACGCCCCGTGAAGCAAAAGGCGCGGCGCCAGGCGCCAGAGAAGCAAGATTTCATCATCGAAGAAGTAGAAAAGTTGAAGAAAGCCAGCATCATCAAGGAAATTGTCCACCCCACTTGGCTCGCCAATGGTGTGGTCGTCCCCAAGCACACCGAAGGAAGCCGCCTCTGCATCGACTTCACCGACCTCAACAAAGCCTGCCCCAAGGACCCCTATCCCCTCCCGAGGATCGACCAGATCGTGGACTCCACCGCCGGCTGCGCACTCCTCTGTTTTCTGGATGCCTTCTCAGGCTAGCACCAGATCAAGATGGCGAAGGAGGACGAGGAGAAGACATCATTTCTCACCCCTTGTGGTGTGTTTTGCTACGTCTGCATGCCCTTCGGCCTGAAAAACGCCGGCGCCACTTTCCAGCGCCTCATGAGGATCGCCTTGGGGGCTCAAATGGGAAGGAATGCAGAGGACTACATCGACGACATCGTGGTCAAGACCTGCGAGAAGGACATGCTCATCAAGGATCTCGAGGAGACCTTTGTCAACCTGCGCAAGGTAAACATCAAGCTGAACCCCGCCAAGTGCGTCTTCGGGGTCCCTTCAGGCAAACTCCTCGGGTTCCTGGTGTCTCATCGTGGCATCGAAGCAAACCCCGACAAGATCAGAGCCATAGAAGAGATGCAGCCTCCTCGTCGCCTCAAGGACATGCAGCGCTTAGCGGGATGTATGGCCAGCCTTGGCCGTTTCATCTCCTAGTTCGGCGAGAGGGCGCTGCCCTTTTTCAAGATCATGAAGAGGTCCGGTCCTTTCAAGTGGACCCCTGAAGCAGCAAAGGCCTTCGAGGATCTGAAGAAATACCTGGCGAGCCCAACCATCATGGTTGCCCCACGCCCTCGCGAGCCTCTGAAGCTGTATCTTGCAGCCAGTCCTCAGACGGCAAGCACGGTCTTGGTGGATGAAAGGGAAGAGCCAGTCCTCGCCAAGCCCAAAACTCCTCGCCGAGGAAGCAGCCTCGTCAGGCCTCCAGTCTCATGCCGAGCCCCTACAAGTGGGGCCTCAAGAAAACCTCGACAAGGACTCCACCGAGCCTCGAGAGGAGCCAACCGCTGCCATGCCAACAACTACCCTTGTCGAGCATCCCGTGTACTTCGTGAGCACAGTGCTGCGGGACGCTCGCGAGCGCTACCCCATGCAACAAAAGCTCCTTTTCTTCCTCCTCAGCGCCTCCAGGAAATTGCGCCACTACTTCCAGGGTCACCCCACTAAGGTGGTCACCTCATACCCCCTGGAGCAAGTCCTGCGCAACCCAAACGCAACAGATCGCGTCGCAAGCTGGGGCATCGAGCTACAACCTTTCGAGTTAGAGTTTGACACCACAAGGGTCATCAAGGGCAGGGCGCTGGCTGATTTCATGGCCGAATGGACGGACACGCGTGAAGAAGAGCCTCAGGAGGAGGAGGCCGCGGCCTCAGGAGGGACGGAGCCCAGCCACTGGACCATGCACTTCGACGGCGCCTTCGCGGCCCGGAGTGTAGGGACTGGTGCTGTCCTCACCTCACCAACAGGCGACAAGCTCTACTACGCCGTCCAGCTGTGCTTCAAGGACAACGACAAGGTCTCCAACAACATTGCTGAATACGAAGGACTCCTTGCCGGGCTCAGAGCTGCCATTGCCCTCGGCATCAAGCGCATCCTCATCAAGGGCGACTCTCAGCTCCTCGTCAACTTCTCCAACAAAAGCTACACGCCTAAGGACACCTACATGGTGGCTTACCTTGAAGAGGTACGCAAACTCGAGAAGCACTTCAGGAGCATGGAGCTCAAGCATATCCCACGAGGAGAGAACCAAGAAGCAAACGAACTCGCCAGGCGAGCAGCAAGAAGGGAAGCCCATAAGCCTAGAGTGTTCGAGGAGAGACTCGCCAAGTCCTCGGTCAAGCAACCAGCAGTCAGCATGAGCGTCAGTGAGGAGCTCCCACCAGCCCCATCAAGTGGAGCACCAAACTGCGGGCTGCACTCAGGCGATCGCTTGCTGATGACCCTGGTACGCCAAGACACTGGTTGGATCGATGAGATCAAGAACTACTTGCAAAATCGAGTCCTCCCCGAAGAAGACGCAGAAGCCGAAAGGATTGCTCGCCAGGCCAAATCCTACTGCCTCCACGACGGAGACCTGTACCGTAAGCGCCCCAATGGGGTTGCGTTGCGGTGCGTCCCTACCGAGGAAGGCCGCCAGCTCATCAATGACATCCAGAGCGGAGAATGCGGCCACCATTCATCCTCACGCACCCTTGCAGGCAAGGTCTTCCAGAGTGGCTTCTACTGGCCTTCAGTGCTTCAAGATGCAGCCGCAATCGTCCAATCCTGCGACGCCTGCCAATTCCACGCCAAGCAGATCCACCAGCCCGCGCAAGGACTCCAAACTATCCCGCTCTCCTGGCTGTTCGCGCTCTGGGGGCTGGACCTCCTGGGGCCCTTCCCGCGAGCACTCGGGGGCTACCGCTACCTCTACGTCGCCATCGACAAATTCACCAAGTGGCCTGAGGTGGAACCCGTGCGCACCATTCCGGCGAAATCAGCGGTGAAATTCATCAGGAGCCTGGTCTGCCGCTTTGGCGTGCCCAACCGCATCATCACCGATAACGGCTCACAATTCATCAGCGGCGCCTTCAAGTCCTACTACGGCAGCCTCGGCGCCCAAATCTGCTACGCCTCGGTGGCTCACCCACGAAGCAACGGGCAGGCTGAGCGAGCCAACGCCGAGGTGCTCAAGGGCCTCAAGACGAGAAGCTTCAACCGCCTCAAGGCCAGCGGCAAGCACTAGATCGATGAGCTCCCCTCGGTGCTCTGGTCCATCCGCACCACGCCAACAAAGCCAACTGGTGAGACGCCGTTCTCCCTCATCTATGGCGCTGAAGCCGTCCTCCCCAGCGAGATCACCCACGGCTCTCCGCGCATCTTGGCCTTCAAGGAGGCTGAGCTGGACGAACTCCGCAACAACGACCTGCTGCTGCTCGAGGGGCTCTGCCGCAATGCAGCCCTGAGAGCAGCAAGGTACCAGCAAGACCTCCGTCGCTACCACAGCCGCCACATCCGCCCGCACACTCTCGAAGCAGGAGACCTTGTCCTGAGGAGAATCCTCTCCAGGGCAGGCCTCCACAAGCTCTCGCCAATGTGGGAAGGACCCTACAGAGTCGTGCACATCACCAGGCCTGGCTCCGCGCGGCTCGAGACGGAGGACGGCATCCCTGTCGCCAACCCCTGGAACATCCAGCACCTGCGCAAGTTCTACCCCTGATCGTCCTCGACGAGCAATTTTTTGCATCAAGGGAGAGCCTTGCACCATCATCCTCCACGAGGAAAAACTTCGGGCTCCTCTCTCAACTATACGTTGCTGCGGGCCGTTCGAGAAGACTCCCAAGCCACCACGCCTCGGCAAGGTGACTTCTTTAAGCACCATGCCTTGGCGAGGTGGATCCCCATGCCCAGTCATGGTGGACCGCAGGCTCTCGAAGCCACCACCGCATAGGGGCCCCCTCTCTGAGCTCTCTCTACATGCATCGCCTCGGGCCGCGAGAGTCTCAGCCACTCCATGTGGAACCCCATGCCCAGACATGGCGGATTTTGTATTTCTGGCCACGCCAGTGTAATGAACCTCTGTTTCAGGTCACTTTGAACCTTTGCGCTTCGCGCCAGCATATGTTGTAGCTTTGGTAAGCATTTATGTTATTGCTTTTCATCCTTGCTCATACGATCCCTCCTGTGCATAATGGGACCGTCTGCAGCTACCCTCCAAGGGCGACGTCACCGTGGGACACATCCCACCTCAGCGGCGCCAGCCCACCGTCCTGGTTGGATGGTGGCTTTTCCAGCTTTGGTGACACCGCTCCCTGCCATGGACCGCGTCCATGGACTCTACCTTTATCGTGCACCCGTCCTCCTCCTTCGTCGCCATGTGGTAACCCTTCCCGCCAAGATATTTGGGGGAAGAGGTCCGAGACACCTAAGGAGGGGGAGCACGCTCGGGCAAAGGGTTCAGATCTCTTGTTTTTAGGGTTAGCCATTGTTAGCCACCTTGAGCTCGCCAAGCTCCCTTTGTACTAAAACCTCTCCAAGCAAGTGCAATACATCCAAGGCAGGACGTAGGGGTTTTACCTCTCCCAGAGGGCCCTGAACCTGGGTAATACCGTGCGTTCATCTCTGAAGTGCTGTCCCACAGCGAGCTCGACGAGCATCGTCGCCGAGGCACGTTGAGGGTTGTTTGATTCCGTGTTCAGCCCCTTACTCGATCCTTGTGAGACACACCCAGTTCCTGGGACAGTTCTCCGACAAAGCTAAGTCCAAACACTTGGTTAAAATTTCCTTTCGCTGGTTTTTGTCCCTCGAGCCTCTTTTCTCTCTCCTATGCCTCATGGGCTGCTTGCGCGTTAAAGGGGAGCCCCGAGCATCGCGCCTCGGGAGCTCTTACCTCTCGAGGCCTCATGCACCCCCCGGCCTTGTGGAGCCCTGACTCTCATATACCGAAGCGGCGGTGGTGTAGAGCCAAGAGAGGGTCCTAAGACGTAGAGCGAAAAAAAAAGACATGAAAGGAAAGATAAAAGCCTCCCGAGGGATATTCACCAAGCACGTTCAAATAAAGCTTAAACAAGTATTTACAAGCAAAATGCTAAGGTAATGTGTGCCTCATGCACATCCAGCCGTAGGAAAAGCTCAGGCCGTCGGGCCTCCCGAGGTGCCCTCGTCGCCCGCGGCGGCGCGTTCCTCCTCTTCCGCAACGTCCTCCTCGCCGTCGGCCTCGTTCTCCTCAACTTCGATCTGGTCGAATTTCTTGGCGTACTCCTCGGCGGCCTTCCGCATCCTGTCGCTCAGCGCGACGCGGCTGCTGAGATCGACGGGCGCCGTCACGGCCTCGAGGTCGAGGGAAGGCTGGAGCCTCGCGAGGTTGGCGAAGATGCGGCAGGTGGCGAGGACGAGGAGATCGCGGCTCTCCTCCACGACGCGGTCATTGAGGTCCTTCGCGGTCTCTTCAAGTTTCTCGAGGAATTGCCCGAAGAAGAACGTGTACGCGGCCTCGTCGTCGCTCCCCCCTGCGGCCAAGGAGGGGACCTCGGTCCCCAGACGGTCCCCAACGGCGCGCGCACGGAGCACCAGGTCTTGGAGCATGAGCTGGCGCTGACGCGACATGGTTCGGCCGATCTCCGCGTTGCTCCGTGCCTCCTCCACGAGGTTCACGACCGGCCCCACCTACTGGTGGAGCTCGCTCAGGTCCTTCTCCAGGGCGGCGACTCTCCCTTCCGCGCGAGCCTGGGCCTCCCTGGCGCTCTGAAGGCGGGAGGCCATCTGCTTCTCCTCCTTCTCGAGCCCCTTGATGCGGTCCTGGAGCTCCTTGTGCTTCGCCTTGAAGCGCTCCTCCTGCTTCGTGGCCTTCTCGTCATAGTCCTTGGAGAGATCTTGGCGGATGAGCTTGACCTTGTCGTCGGCCTCCTCCTGCGTTCTCTTCTGCTTTGCCGCGAGATCGGCGTTGGCCTTCTCGAGGCGCTCCGCGTAGGAGGCTTCATCCTTGGCCACCCGGCCCTCGCGAGCCATCAGCTGCTCCTCGCGGGTGGCCTGGTCCGCCTCAAGTTGTTGGACCTGCTCCTCGCGCCGGCGCAGTTCCACCTCGCGGGGGGAGAGCTCTCCCTCGCGTCGCGTGAGCTCTGCCTCGCGCTGGGTCAGCTGCACCTCGCGAGCGTCCAGCCTCTCGCGGAGCTCCTTCAAGCTGCCCTCCACAGTTTTGGAGTGCGTGATGAAGTTCTGCTCCAAGGCCGCAACCTCCTGTCGCTTGGAGGCAGTTTCCGCCTCGAGTGCCTCCCGTGCGGCGTCCAGCTGCTCCATGGTCTCCGCCGCCTCCCGCTTCACGCTGTCGCGGGTCTCTTCGGCGAAGCGCATGGCCTCTTGGCGTGCCGCCAGGGCCGCCGCGTCCTGCCGGCGGCAGCTCTCCACGCTCTCGCGGAGGAGGGCCCAGCCCTCATCGAGTCTCGCCCGCTCCTCCGCCCTGGCGAGTTCCTCTTCGGCGAACTGCGCCTCCAGCTCGTCAAGCGTCCGCTGCACCTGGCTGAGGACGGCGCTGCGGCAAACCGCGTGGCGCCGCGGCTCCCGCAGCGCCAAGGTCCCCACACCGCTACGGGGTGCAGAGGTCTCGATCCTTAGCGAGGCGCCCGAGGCACCCTGCCTCGGGCTCACAGCCGCTTCTGGTGCGGCCTGGGGGCTCGTGTGGGCGCCTCCTTCGCCGCCCGCGTCAGGAGCCCTCTGGGGGCTGGGCGTCCTCTCGCCCCCGGCTCCGGCGTCCGTGGGCTCCGGAGGCGCCTCCACCTCCTGCTCCTCAGGGGCGTTTTCCGCCCCTTCCGTGGTGGCCGCGCCTGCCGCGGCCTCGGGCACGTCAGCCCCTCTTGTGGGAGCCTCCTCCTCCGGAGGCGGGTCCACGATGATCTCTTCATCCACCTCCTCCTCCTCGTCCGGCCTCGCCGAGGCTCGTGCGGCCTCGGCCGCCGTCTCCTCCTCTGTCGCCTCCTGCTGTACGGGAGGAGTGGCGGCCCGAGCTGGCGACGGCGCCACCTCTTCAACCACCTCCTCCGCGCGGTGCTCACCCGCGGGAGGAGTAGCCACGTGCTGCGGCTCGCCAGCCGCGGGCGTCGCCGCGGTGGCACCAACGGTCTCCCCAAGCTTGCGGAGCCGCCGCCTCTTCGGCGCCGCAGGGTTCCTGAAAAGAAAGATAAGCAGAAGATCCTTCGGGAGGGTTTTTGAAAGCAAAACGCTAAATGAAAGAGGAAGGACCAAAGCTTACTCGTCGGCCATCCTCCACACCCTCTTCTTCTCCTTTGGTGGCTGGGGGCTGCTCGCTCTGGCCTCCTCTCGAGCCGCTCCTGCCTCCTCGCGAGGAGCACCCCTCGCGGCTGCTGTCGGGGATATGAACCCCGGATATCCCAAAGAGGTCCATTTCTTCAGAACACCCCGAGCCGGTTGAACGAGTGCCGGCTGAAACCTGCCGGCTGAATTCAGCCGCCTGCGTCTACCCGGATGCGGACGTCCAGCTGGGCTGGAGCCGGACGCACCAACCGACAACTCCATACGAGTGGGCCAGGCCCATATAACCGCTCCGGGTGAACAGTACTCCTTGTCGGGCATCTCCTATACAGAATCATGACAACAAGCTCCAGCCGGCTCAGAAAGTAGTGATGTCATAGGGACAAACTTGTAACTTCCCTGTAACCGAAAACCCTAGGCCGCTGCCTATATAAAGCGGGCTAGAGCCTCCTGCGCGAGGCAAGTAACAGAGAGGGAGAAGTAGAAGGGACCTACATGCACTCTGGCGATTAGAACACCCACGTAGCATCATCTTCAACATCCAGCCGGCTAGGACCTCCAGCCGGCTGCCACCCGAAACAGCGCAAGCAGCACCATTGTAGCCCGATTCTGTGATCAAGCAATAAGAACAAGAAGAGCAGGACGTAGGGGTGTTACCTCTGCAAGGAGGGCCCTGAACCTGGGTAACTAGTGTGTGTTTGCGTGCTTGTTGCCCAATCCCGCGCGAGCATCCATCGTCGACTGCCCCATAATCTTTTCCATCTCTGATGGATATGCCGTGCAAGCCACCACGACATTTGGCGCCCACCGTGGGGCTCGCGACGAGCGGAGTCACGTTCTGCGCGGGATCCCGGACCGTAGATGATCGGCGGATTGTCTCTGGCCTCGTGCTCTCCATCGGCTCCATCGGCTGCGTCCTCGACAACACCAAGAGCTTCGTCGACGTGGGCTTCACCAGCGGAGGCACGGTCGTCACCCTTGGCGAGTTCCACGTCTACGTCGCCGTCGCCACCAAGGAATACCCGAAGGTGGTCTACTCAAGCTTGGCTCCTTCGATATTCGATGCCAGCACCTGCGACGACGACGCCGCCTTCGGCTACCTCAACTCCGGCGACGCCGACCGCGACGACGTCAAGCTCAACGTCTACGCCGAGGTGCATATGGTCGAGCATGCGGCAGCGGGAGGCGCCGTCGCCGCTACTGTTCATGAAGCTGGCGAACACTCTCGCTTCCAGCGCAACCTTGAGGCCGGGTGCGGATCCGACCAAGGCGGCGGCTGAACTCGAGAGGATGCGTCAACAGATATACGACAAGGCTCTTCACCTCGCATCAACACAGCGCCGGCTCAACGCCACGATGCGCGAGTACAACACCGCCCACGGCTTCGAGCCGGCAAGGGGCAACACGGAGAAGATGAATGAGGTCAGGCGCAAAGGAGGGGATCTCGGCGGTGTCCTGAACCGTGCCGGCCAGCCGCACGAGCATTCGGACATCATCCTACCCGAGTACAGCAACCCGGTACAAAACATGAAGGCTGCGGAGGCGGTCGCAGCAGAGCTACCCCATCTCCAAGGCGAGGAGCTATGCCAACAAGCACGCCGGGTCCAAGAGCTCATCGCCGCGGCCAACCGGCAGCAACGCGAAACCGAGGCAACGGCGAGCCGAGAACATCATGAGCCGCCTCCAGGCTACGATCCAGCTGGCAAGTCCAAGCAAGGTGCCGAGGCGTCATCCACAAGCCGCGGAAGGGCGAAAGACAAGCAACCACGAGCTCATCGCGAGGGGAGCGCAAGCTCACATCCTTGTGATCACGGCCACGATCCGGCTGGACGACCCGAAGACGGCAACCGGAACGGGCCGCAAACCGGCCGCATCGTCAAGGAGCGAATCGGACACAAGGTCACCATCGAGGAACGCCTGGGACCGCTGGGGCCCGAAACAAGCCACGACGCTCGCCTCCGCATCGACGCGCTCAAGGCGTCAAGAATCATCGAGGAGGAAGACATCGCGGCTCATCGCTGCTTCGGACCTCGCATCCGGACCGAGCAGTTCCCGCGGGGATTCACCCTCCCAAGGGATACACCCAAGTACAACGGCACCGCGAAGCCGGAAGACTGGCTCGCTGATTACGTCACGGCGTTCAACATCGCAGGCGGCAACAAGCGAGTGGCCATACGCTACGTGCCACTCATGCTCCAGGGGTCGGCTCGGACTTGGCTGAATGTCCTGCCGGCTGAAAGTGTCAACAGCTGGCTGGACTTTGAGGAGGTGTTCAACCGCAATTGCACCGGCACCTACTTGCGCCCCGACAACGCACAGCTGCTCGCGCTATGCAAGCAGAAGGACGGCGAGTCGGACCGAGCCTACCTCACCCGGTGGACTAGCCTACGCAACTCTTGCGAGGGAATCCTCGAGCTCCAAGCCGTCCAGTACTTCATTCAAGGTTGCCGAGACCAGACGCTGCTCAAGCACAGGCTCCTAAGGAAGAGCCCGAAGACCATGGCGGAGCTCATGGCAATCGCCGACGAATACGCCACCGCCGACGCGGGCATGACCAACCCGATCCGACTCGACGAAGCCGGAAGAATTATTACGACGGAACCGGCTGCACGCCGCAGCCGGGCGGAGAACCAGGAAGGGGGAAAATCAACCCGGCGTGACTCCGACGCGGCTAGCAAGCGCAAGTCCACAGACGACCGCGTCGAGTCCAAGGTCGTCGCCACTACCGAGGGAAGGCCAGCAGGAGGCTTCGACAACCGCCGCATGAGGACGAGCAGCGACATGCGCCGGACGAGGGCGAGGAACAGCTACGAGTTCTTACTCGATCAACCGTGCCGGAACCATGGAGACCGGCCGGCGAACCACACCATTCGGCAATGCACCCTCGGCCGCCCAAGGCCACCACCGTACGAGCGGCGAAATCCGCCTCCGCCTCTAGACGAAGCCGGACGAGACGATCGAAGACGTGACGACGGACGGCGCGAAGACAGAAATCACGATGATCGCCAATGCGAAGAACAGAGGAGGGAGCGCCTTCCTGCACCGCCTCCAAGGGGTCCAGACGGCTACCAGAATCCGGATGCCGCCTACATCGTATTCGTCAGCGAGCGCGATGACAAGCGAAGCCGGCGCGAGCGATTCAAGGAGGTGAATGCGGTGGTTCCACCCGTCCCCCAGTACCTCAACTGGTCAGAAGAACCAATCACGTGGGACCGCCGCGACCACCCGGAGCTGATGCCCAACCCTGGCGGCTATGCTCTAGTCCTGGAGCCCATGATCATCTCCACCAAGCGCGCCTGCACCTTCTCACGCGTCCTCATCGACGGGGGCAGCAGCATCAACATCCTCTACCGCGACACGCTGGAGAAGCTGGGAGTCTCCAAGTCCAGCTTTACGCCGAGCCGGACGGTCTTCCACGGCATCGTACCGGGGTGTCGGGGGGCAACCCCCGGATATGGGCAAGGCGTCGATATAAGGGTTGACTCGGTGTTGACCGGGTCACTGAAACCGACATAACTGTACCGGCTGACTCGGAGCTGGCCGGGTCATGATTAACCGACATATCGTTATGTCGGATCACGCAAGTTATATGTCGGATCGTTCCTTGTTCTTCTTGTGTGCAGGGAAGGCGAAACCGAGTTACAGAGAGTTCGCCATGCCTGTGCCGGATAAGGAGGCTTACTCGGGCCATGGTCAAGGCGCAGGTCTTGTCCCTACAATCACGGGTCAGGACGCAGAGCCACTTGCACGATGGGACGAGGCCACTTGACCAGAGTGATTGACCTCCATGCCGCTGACCGAAGCGGTACCAGGGAGCAGTGTGTTGGAGGAGACAGATGGGACGTGCCACGGCGCGGTGACGGAAGCGGTCAGAGGACCGGGCGTGGCTACAGTCCGGGCTACGCCAGCACTGATGTCAGCCCTACCTTGTGCCCTGGGCTTCCCTTTATAAGGAGCACCAGGGGCTCCTCTTACGGGGACGCATGCACGCATACTTGCCTCAAGAACACGCGTTAGAGCATCTCTTTCATAGTCAGTAGAGAGCTAGAGAGAGCTTCCGAGACTCGGTTAGAGGCCTAGATCGTGCTATTCTTCTATCCAGCTCAAGGAGCAAGATTGTAACTCACTAGTAGATCATATATACAGATCGGATAGGCAGGAGTAGGGGTGTTATCTCCTCACGAGAGCCCCGAACCTGGGTAAAACCGTGTGTGCGTGTGTGAGTTGTGTTCTTCGTGTGCGTGTTCGTGTGCGCAAGCCCTCCCCGGGTGCCTCCAGCGTCCATCGGCCCCACACTTCAAGCCATCCTATGGCATCTGCCGTGACACCACCACGACAGTTGGCGCCCACCGTGGGGCCAGCAGCGGCGCTGGCTGGAGTTTTCATCCGGACGGGCTCTATCATCGCGTCGGGTGAGCGCGTGGTCTGTGGCCTTGTCCACCGATTCGGCTCCCTCAACGTCATCAGCGACAACGCAGGCTGCTTCGGCAGCAGGCCACTGCCCCGGAACGGATGCCTCATCGACTTCGGCGCGCTCACGGTCTACGTCGCCACCGAGGTCCCTTGCAGGTTCCCCGAAAGGGTGCAGCTGGGAGCGGATCCACCCGCAGTCTGCGCAGCTCGCGGCCGGCGTACCGCTCGCCCCGCTAGTTGCGTGGAAGTCATGATGACCGCCCCGGGCGTCGGTATCGGCAAAGCCGTGGCGGGCGAGGCTGACCCCGGCACCAGGTCGGCAAGAACAGGGCGTCCGCCCTTGGAGAAACCGGAGAACCGTGCGGCACAGGCCAGCACATCCAGCGTGCCGGTGACGCCGAGTCCTCTTCAGGACGCGATTCAGAAGCTGGCAACACCAGTCGCACCGGGTGCAGATGTTGCTCTGACTCAGGTGGAGTTGGAGCAGCAGCGCCAGGAGATACTCCGAGAAGCCCAGGAGGTGGCCCGAGTCAGGCAGGAGTTCGACATATCAATGCGTGAGTATAACTCGGTTCATGGTTTTACTCCAGCAGCAAACCCAGTTAGTCGCATCGACGAGGTGCGTGCCCGAGGTAGAGACCTTAATGCAGAGATAGCTAGAGATGGTAGAGCTAGATCTGCTAGAACTGCTAGTCATGTGTCGGCCGAAAAGCCGAGATACAGCACGCCCGGAAAGAACCTTAGGGCGGCAGAGGCAGCCATAGCCGAGTTGGCCGGCTTATCCGGTAACGCTCGCAGTAGGCAGCAGGACCGAGTCAATGAGTTGGTGGCTGTCGCTAACCGACAGAACGAGGCCTATCGCAAGGCTAACCCGGATGCGGGTGGATCTCGGTTCCTTCACTCGGATGGTGGAGCCGGAGGAGTGTCCAAGGGACAAGCCTCCTCGCCGTATGTCGGCAGGAGCAGGGGCCAGAGTGTGAACTCTGGCAAGAACAAGCAGATACAAGCGTGCGATCCGGCCTATGCCGGAAAGAAAGTAGCCGAGCAAGGCAGTGCCGGTCGGGGAAAGTCAGGACCCGCCCAGGGCAGACAGGAAGAGAACCAAGTTATCCCGGCGAATCAAGGTCAGCCACCTCGGTATCCGGTACCCATTCCACCTCGTCGTCAAGCGGGTGCCGGGTATGCCGAGCCGGCCGCTGACCGATACGATGATGGTTACTCGGCCATGGAGTGGGCCGGGTACACAAGATACCGAGATTTGGCGTCCGAGGGTGCACTCGGCGCAAGGCTGGGAACTCGCCAGTTGCTGGCACACGATGTCCGGAACAAGCTTGATAGAATCTATCTGTCCGAGCTCCTGGAGGAGCAAGGCCCGCCGGGTCCGGCATGTTTTGGACCCCGGATCATGAAGCAGGCCCCAGTGCCGAATTTCCAGTTACCTCGGGGTGCAAAGACCTATGACGGCAGCACCAAGGCAGAGGACTGGCTGACCGAGGAAAGAGAAGGGAAGAGAGGCCGGATTACCGGTATGGGTCAGACCAGGTTGCTGCCATCGACCAAGATCAGATGGGTGCCGGCAGCAGCCAGAGGCAAAAGAATGACGGTCCAGCGTGGGGTCAGAACTCGGAAGGAAGGAGGCCGTGGGACGGCGAAAGAAGACCGTGGAATGGCGAGAGGAAGCCGTGGAACGGCGACAAGAGGCAGTGGGCTAGCCCCAGTGGGACGATGCCGAATGATCCCTGCAGCTACCACACCAAGCACCCCAGCAGACCGGCTCAGCACTCAAACCGGAACTGCAGCCGGAACAGGCGCCCGCAGGAGAACACCGGCCCGGCAACTCGACCCGCATCACTCACGGGTGCGAACGCTATCCCGGTGAACGCCCAGACAAGACCTGAAGATGTCAACCAAGTGGCCAACATGGCCAACACCAACAACAACTCCAACTATCCCGGCAGCAACGCTGGCCCGAGTCGGCAAAATCAATACCGAGAACCTCACCAGAGTTACATGGTCTTTGTGACCGAGCCCAACGACAAGCAGAGTCAGCACAGGCGTGCGATGGAGGTAAACGCCGTTATGCCGGCAGTGCCGAAATTCATGTACTGGTCCGAGGATGAGATCAGCTGGAGCGTCAGGGACCATCCAAGGGTCATGCCCAACCCAGGAGGTTATGCTCTAGTGTTGGATCCGACATTCGTCGGGCCTAGCATCAATGTCAGGTTTTCCCGGGTCCTCGTTGATAACGGGAGCAGCATCAACATCATGTACCGGGATACCATGGTGAAACTCGGCATAACCGAGAATATGATGCAGCCCAGCCGAACCACCTTTCACGGCATTGTGCCCGGTGTATCACATGCACCCATGGGCACGATTTGGGTTGATGTCGCCTTCGGTGACAAAAGCAACTGCCGGACTGAGAGTCTGCTGTTCGAGGTCGTGGATCTCGAGAGCCCGTATCATGCCTTACTCGGCAGACCGGCACTCGCCAAGTTCATGGCGTCTACTCATGTGGCGTACCTGAAGATGAAGCTTCCGGGTCCAAATGGTGTCATCACCATCTCGGAAGACTACAAGCGTTCCATGGAGTGCGCCTCAGCCGGGTCATCCCTGGCCGAATCACTGGTGATCGCCGCCGAGAAAAGGAGAATCCATGAGGTGGTGGCTTTGGCCCAGGCATCTCAGCTCGGCATGCCGAGTGCGGCTAACCCGCAGCAAACTGCAACCTTCCAGGCGGCGAAGGAATCGAAGAAGGTCGGCATCGACGAGGCTAACCCGGAACGCTCCGTCATCATCGGTGCCGGGTTGGACAAGAAATAGGAAAGCGAGCTCATCAACTTCCTCCGTGAGAATCGGGATATCTTTGCATGGTCCAGTCAGGACTTGCTGGGTGTTCCGAGGGAGTTGGCTGAGCACTCTCTGCATGTCAGGCCAGATGCTAGGCCTGTGAAGCAACCGACTCGGCGTCTCGCCGAAGAAAGAAGGAAGGCGGTGGGTGACGAGTTAGCCAAGTTACTCGCGTCGAATGCCGTCGTGGAAGTAAAATACCCGGACTGGTTGGCTAACCCGGTCCTGGTGGAGAAAAAGAAGGAAGAACCGGATGCGCCTACTGTCTGGCGCATGTGTATCGACTACACCCACTTGAACAAGGCCTGTCCCAAAGATCCTTTCCCGTTGCCCCGGATCGATCAAGTGATCGACTCCACGGCCGGATGTCAGCTGTTGTCTTTTGTGGATGCCTACTCTGGTTTTCACCAGATCCCGTTAAACCCGGATGATCAAATAAAAACTGCTTTTATTACCCCGTACGGGGCTTATTGCTATCGTGTCATGTGTTTTGGTTTGAGAAATGCCGGCGCTACTTATCAGCGCTGTATGCAGAAATGTTTGCATGATCAGATAGGAAAAAACATGCAAGTATATGTCGACGACATAGTCATAAAAACAAAAGAAAAGCATACTCTGTTAGATGATCTCAGAGAAACATTCGCAAACCTGCGGAAATTCCGACTAAAACTTAATCCGGATAAGTGTACATTCGGTGTGCCGGCCGGCAAGTTACTCGGTTTCCTCGTGTCAAGCCGAGGTATCGAGGCGAATCCGACTAAGATCCGGGCAATAGAAAATATGAGGCTACCGAGATGCCTCCGAGATGTCCAAAAATTTACGGGTTGCCTGGCCTCCCTGAGTCGGTTTCTAGGTCGGTTGGGAGAAAAGGCCCTGCCTTTGTACCAACTAATGAAAAAGTCTGATAGATTTAGCTGGACCCCGCAAGCGGACTCGGCATTCCTTGAGCTAAAAAAGGTGTTGGCCACTGCGCCGATATTGGCTTCGCCATTACCAAGAGAGCCCATGTTGCTTTACATTGCAGCCACTAATCGAGTCGTCAGTGTCGTTGTGGTAGTAGAAAGAGAAGAAGGGGGAACCACCGTGCAGAGGCCGGTGTATTACCTGAGTGAGGTACTCTCCACCTCGAAACAAAATTACCCACACTACCAGAAAATGACCTATGGTGTGTACCTGGCGGCCAAGAAACTGAAGCATTATTTCCAGGAGCATCAGATAACCGTGGTGAGCGCGGCTCCTATCTCGGAAATCATTGGCAACCGAGATGCACGTGGTCGAGTAGGCAAGTGGGCCATCGAGTTGGCGGCGTATGCACCACAATACGCGAGAAGAGATACCATCAAGTCTCAAGCAGTGGCCGAGTTTCTCGTGGACTGGGCCGAGATGGAATATGAACCATCTCTGCCGGACTCCAATTACTGGAGGATGCACTTTGACGGGTCCAAGGTAAAAGAAGGCCTGGGTGCCGGTGTGGTTCTCACCTCGCCAAAGCGAGACCAGTTGAAATATGTGCTGCAAGTTCATTTCGCGGCATCCAACAATGTAGCCGAGTATGAGGCATTGATCCACGGACTCAAGGTGGCCAAGGAAATCGGGATTCGCCGAATAATCTGTTATGGTGACTCGGATTTGGTGATTCAGCAAACCTCGGGCAACTGGGACGCCCTGGATGCCAACATGGCGGCGTACCGATTCCATGTCCAAAAGATCTCGGGCTTCTTTGATGGATGCGAGTTCAATCACATCCGGCGGACCGAGAATGAAAGTGCAGACATGCTGTCCAAGATTGGATCATACCGACAGGCCATTCCACCCGGAGTGTCTCTGGAGCATCTTCACAAGCCATCAATTAAGCCTTCACCCGAGTCAGACTCAATATTCATCCCGGGTAATCCAGAGTCTGATGTCGTCCCGATGGACGTTGACGTCGGGGGCAAGCCGCTGAACCCGGGGACTGCTCCGCAGGACCCGGGGACTTCCATGGATGTCGCGTGTGTTATGTCGGACTCAAGGATAGAGTTGGAAAATTGGAAAGCCGCTTGGCGGAACTCGGGAATCCTTTGGGAGGACTCGGGGACTCGTCAGCCTATGTCGGGTGTCGTCATGTCGGTTGAAGCCATGGAGGTCGATGAGCCTGAACTCGGAACTCGTCCGGTACCGACATGGGCCCAACCCATCATGACATTTATGTTGGAGGGCACCCTACCGAGTGATGAGGTCTCGGCCAGGCAGATACAGAGGCGATCCAAGTCTTTCACCATCATCAACCGAGAGTTATACAAGAGAAGCGTGACCACCGTTCTTCAGCGGTGTGTCGAACCAGAAGAAGGAGAAAAGATCCTCCGAGATATCCATCAGGGAGAATGCGGTCATCACGCTTCTTCCCGAGCCATTGTGGCCAAAGCATTCCGATATGGGTTTTACTGGCCGAGTGCTCTGCAGCAGGCAGAGGACATAGTCCGGAGGTGTGAAGGATGTCAGAGATTTGCAAACAAGATTCATATGCCGGCCTCGGCACTCAAAACTATCCCCATCACTTGGCCATTTGCAGTATGGTGTTTGGATATGGTGGGACCGTTCAAGCCAGCCCGAGGTAACATGACTCACATCCTGGTGATGGTGGACAAGTTCACCAAATGGATCGAGGTAAAGCCAATAAGAAAGTGTGATGGCCGTACAGCTGTGTCGTTCTTAAAGGATATCATCCTGAGGTATGGGCACCCACACAGCATCATCACTGATAACGGCACAAATTTCGCCGAGGGAGACTTTGCTCGGTTTTGCCAAGAAAAGAGAATCCGACTCGACCTGGCGTCGGTCGCGCACCCGCAGTCGAATGGGCAAGTGGAAAGATCAAATGCTCTGGTCTTATCCGGCATAAAACCCCGGCTAATCGAGCCACTGTTACGTGCTCCGGGGTGTTGGCTGGATGAGATCCCGGCAGTACTGTGGAGTCTACGGACTACGCCGAATCGCTCTACCGGCTATACGCCTTTCTTCCTGGTCTACGGAGCGGAGGCAGTTCTGCCAACCGACATAGAGCATGACTCGCCGAGAGTTGCTTTATATACCGAGTCAGAGGCAAGAGAAGCCCGAGAAAACGATGTCGACTTGCTCGAAGAAGCACGAGAGTTGGCGTTGTCCAAGTCAGCGATATATCAGCAAAATCTCCGACGTTATCACAGTCGGAAGGTGAATCCTCGCAAGTTCCGAGAAGGAGACCTCGTGCTTAGGCTTGTGCAGCGCACGGCCGGGATGCACAAGCTATCACCTCCGTGGGAGGGACCGTTTATCGTGAGCAAAGCTTTGAGCAATGATGCCTACTATCTTATAGATGCTCAGAAACAGGTGAAGAACAGGATGGACCGATCCGGAGAGGAAACCAAACGCCCTTGGAATGTAGCTCTCCTCCGCCCTTTCTACTCTTAAGGACCCACTGTATGTATCTCGAAACTAAGAAATGAAATGTCGGCACCCCGAGAAGTGACTCGGGGACTGCCTTGTTGAACAAATCTGTGTTTTATCCTTGTATTTTAATTCCTTGTGTCGGATGGCTCTAAAAACCGTATCACCTTGTCCGTAAGTATTGTGTGCTGTGTCCTCGTGATCTTGTGACTCGACTGCCTGACACCGAAAAAGGTAGGCAAGAGCAAAGGTTATCAGGTGCAGTACACAAGAAAACCGACTCGGGGACTCGGTCCAGGAGCGATTCGGTTTCCTTCTAATAACCTTATGTCGGATGGCCTTGGCTATTTTCGCAAGTTTCTAAGTACTGTATGCTGTACAACGGTCGTTTTGTGACTCGACTGCCTGACACCAAGAATGGTAGGCAAGAGCAGAGATGGCAGAAGTATAGTAAACAAGAAATTGAACTCGGGGACTCGGTTCAATGTGATCCGGCATACGGCTAAACTTGTTAAAACTTGCAAAGTAAAAAAGTCAAGTACCAACCATAAAAAGTGCAAGGTATATATTACATCTGCACCCGGCATTCCGGGGATTTAACGAATTGAGTTTTTTCTTAAAAGTTTAAGCAGCAGCGTCCGAGGCCTTTCGGGCAGAAGGAGAGGCTGGAGTCTCAGTTGCGGTTTCCTCGGTAGTGGACCCGGTAGCAGTGCCGGTGGCTGACTCGGGTGGAGTGTCTGCTTCGATTTCTTCGTCGACGGCCTCGTCTTCGTCTTCTCCTTCGTCTCCTTCAACCGGGATCTCCTCGGATTGGGGAACCCGGTCGCCAGCGACAAAGGAGTGCACCGGGGCGTACTGGATGAGAGCATGGGCAAATTCTTGACGACGCCGGATGTGATCCGGATCAGTGAGCCACTTTGACCCGTCGCGCAGAGTCTTGAGCTTGTCAAGATCGAGCCCCTCGTACCAGGACAGCACGTACATCAGCGCTTCATCCGCTCCGACTCGGGCGGCGGACGATCGCCAGTCATCAAGCCTGTCCTCGGAGCCCAGCAGGCATGTGGCTAACTCATCAACAACCAGAGGGGCCTCGCACCCGGGCCAGAGAACGTTGTATGCTCGGATGGCAGCAGTGAGGAGGTTCATCCCGATTAATCTCATCGGCACCAAGCGAGCCTTCAGAGCCACCAAGTGGGCATCCATATCCCACTCGGCCGAGATAGGGCCACCTCGGATCTTCTCGAACCGGTGCTCGTTCGCGCTCTTGTCTGCGGCAGCCTTGGTGTGTGGGAAGCGCTCTGAGTAGGGAATGGCTAGCGCCGAAATAAGTTACAGATGAAGAAAGATGAAAGGAGGAATAAGGGCAGAAGGGAAGAGAGCTTACTGTCCATCTCGGAGTTGATCTTGGAGATGTCCACCAGCCACTGTGCGATCTTGGCCTGCAAAGTTTGAAGCTCGCTCTTGGCCGAGGTAGCCTCAGACTTGGATTCGGCAAGCGACTCCTGGAGTTTCCGGGTTTCCTCGACTCGGAGCCGCTTTTCCTCGGTAGCGCTCTTTTCCGACTCGGCGGCTCGACTCCGAGTTTCCTCCAGTTCGGCCTTCAGCCGGAGCACCTCCTCCTGCTCCCTCTTTAGCTCGGCTTGATGTGCAAGCTCGCGCTCCTTATGTGCGGCTGTGCTGAGGTAACAAGTGTTAGAATAAGCAGATTGATGCAAGTGCAAATTGAAAGGGCAAAGGGTGGCTTACACTCGATTTCCGAGATCCGTTTCTCCAATCCTTCGGCCTTGAGCGCCGAGTCAGCTACTTGGTCCAGCTTGGCTCGCAGCAACTTGTGTTTATCAGAGAGGCTTTTGTGGGCCAGCAGAAGTTTGCGGTGCACATGCGTGCGCTTGGTCATGCAGATCTGAAAGGAAGAGATATTAATATTATTGATAAAGATTCAGCCCGAGTTATCTTTACTCAGCCGAGTTTCAGTCACTCGACCCGAATCTCGGGGACTGGGGATGGATAATATATAAATTAAAGAAAAATAAACCGAGTTATATTTACTCGGCATAGCTTACCGCGGCTGCTTGGTCGGCTGCGAAAAGGGCAGATTTTACTGCGGCCATCTTTTGGCCAACCAGACTCGGACTCGCCGGATGTTCTGAGAGGATTTGGCTCGCGGGTGGCCTCGAGCTCACTTCGCCCATGTCGGCAGCGTTCCACTCCGTGTTGTAGTGCTCGAGGGAACCAAGGCTTTTTCCGCTAGCCGTTCGCAGTGGGGCGTGCACCCAGTCAGCGGGCTGAATGCTGGTTAGGGCCACTAAGGGTGTCCCTTGACTCGGTGGCACAACCAGCTGCCGTTCCGGATTAGCCGACACCGTCGTCACCGGTGCCTTTCCAGTTGTTACCCCAGTTGCAGGAACTGGAGCCTTGGATGTTTGTGGCCGTGGCTGCGGTTGTGCCGGTGCCGGTGTTGGCTTGGCCGTTGGTTGTGTCGGTGGCGGTGTTGGCTTGGCCGAGGATGTCGATGCGGATTTCGACTTAGATGGCGATGGCCGTGGTGGTTGTGTCGGAGCGGGCTGTGGCTGCGGTCGCGGTTGCTGTGGCTGTTGCTGTTGTGGCTGTTGCTGTTGCTGTTGCTGTGGCTGTTGCGGTTGTGGCGGTTCTTGCTGCGGCTGACTCGGATGGGCCGAATCTTCTGGAGCCGCAGTCTTCTCTGTTTCGGGGGCCGACGTGCTGGTCCCGAGATTCTTGGATATGTCGGTCGTTACCGACTCGGCCTCTCCGGTCCCGGATCCCGGAACTGTTGGAGGCGCTATCGGGCTGGTCCGTGGCGGACTCGGCAGGCTTGTGTCGTCCGGCCGAGGCGGCGTCGGAGTCCTGAGGGGAACCGAGTCAGTGGGCTCGGTGGGAATCTCCAGAGGAGCGGAGCTGCAAGGCAAAACAGCAAGGTATATCGTCAGAGGGAGAAAAGTAAATACGGCTAAGCATATAAGGTTATGTCGGTGAAAGGGGAATCTCACCCCTTAGTGACGGGGCGCTCGCGGCGCTTCGCTGCAGTCTTTACCCGCCGCTGCTTCTTCGCGGGAGCGCCGGATGTTCCGGCACCGGCGGTCGCTGCTGCCGGGCGTTTCCGAACTGCGCCCTTGGATCCCACGGCGAGGGGCTCCACCTCGAGCACCTGATCGTCCGCGTCAGCTGGGGGCGAGCACACCGGGTAAGCAAACGAAACCGGGAGAGGATCTTCTACCTCTAGAATCCGACAGTCGTCATCATCATCATCTGACCAATCTCGGACGCGAGCCTTACCGGTGACAGGAACTGTGCCGACATCAGGGATCGGCATGTTGTCTTCGTTATCCGGGTCCACCGAGTCAGCTTCGACCCGGTCTGGACCCCATTTGGCAGCCGGATCCCGTCCGTCCTCCTTCTGTTGCCGCTCGAATCTCTGAACAATGGAAACGGAGAAAGATTAAGGCCAAGTATAAAAAGGGAACCGACTTAAGAGTTTATATCGGCAGGAAAGTTACGTCGGTACAAGTCATTTACCTGGGGAGGAAGGTTGTTCCGGCTGTGAGGTTCTATTCCCCACTCCCACTCCTCCGTCATCCTTGTCCGGGCTATGGCCTTGACCCGCTGCCGGATCTGGGCCTTGGTCAGCTCGACCGTGCTTATCCGGGTCGGATCAAGAGGGCCACTCATGTGGCAAATCTTGTGGACTCGGCGCTGAAGGGGTGAGACCCGGCGGCTAATGAATGTCGCCAACAGATCGTCAGCAGTTAATCCTTCTGCTCGGAGCTGTCCCACGACTTCGTGGATCTGGTTGACCTCGACCTCTTTGTCGGTTGGATTGTACCCCCAGTTGAGTTGCGCTGTGGGGGGGCCGATGACGAAATCCGGCAAGTTGATCTTGTCGACGTCGGTCGAGTTCTTCACGTAGAAGAAGGAGCGCTGCCATTTCCGGCATGACTCCAAGCCGTTGATCCGGGGGAAGATGGAGCCGCGCCGAGGTGTGACGGTGGCGGCCCCGCACTGGGTCATCACCTTGGGGGCGGCCGGGTCAGCAGGATTCGGAATGACCTGCTTCCGGAATCCGAAATACTTGGACCACGCGCGGACGCTGGCCTTGAGACCGAGATAGCCCTCGGTGAAGGAGGCGAAGGAGGATAAGGTGGTGATGGCGTTGGCCGGTAAGTGGTGAGGCTGGAGACCGAAACTGTCGAGGAAGTTTCGGAAGAACACGCTGGCGGGTAATCCGAATCCCCGCTCGAAGTGCGCGACGAAGACGACTCGTTCGCCCTCCTTGAGACTCGGCGTGGTCTCGGTGCCGGGCATTCGGCACTCTACTCCGGGCGGGATCCGTCGCGTCCGGATCAACCAGTCTATCTCGGCTCGTCCGACATCGGAGCCTTCCCAGGATGCCCGAGTGGATCCCTCCACGGTGGTCTCTTCAACCGAGTCGATCACCTCGAGGGCGGCGTCGTCCGACATATCGGCGAGGAATACCGAGATCTGCAAAAAAGTTCACCTCCTGTGAGTGGTGTGTGCCGTAGCGAAAATAGAGAGAAAAAGGGGGGAAAATGCGGGTAGATGTGAACAAGTGCTAGATCCAAAAGAGAGGTAGAGAGGGAGAAAAGAGGTGCCGTGGCGGCTAACCCGCCGGCGGCGCACCGCAACCACGGCCGCGAGGTCACCGGCGGCGCGCGATGCGTCGCCGCGGTGAAGAGCAAGGGCACGAACAAAAGCAAATAAAGAAATAATGGCGGAGGAGTTCCCGTAGATTTAAAGCGCTAATGCGCAAAGGAAGAAAGAGAGGGGAAGAGGGGAAAGCCTTACCGCGGTGTCGTGAGGTGCGACGGCGGCGCAGTGCGTCGGCGGCTCGTCGGCGTGCGTGAATCCGTGCGGCGGCGGTAGATTCCGGGCTCTGCGTGCACTGGAGAAGGAGGAGAGCGAGGAGGCAAGGAAGAAGATGAATGAGCGCGAAGGGGAGAACCGTACCTCTCCTTGCTATTTATGGGCGGCGAAGGAGATCGTGTGTGCGGGAGTTACTGCGCACGATCTCGTAACGGACGAGAGGTTACCACCCCACGATCTGTGGCACGATTCCCGTTGCGGCTTAACCGCCGCACGATCGGCCACACGGGAGGCCACAGGAGGCCAACGGTCCAAGGGCGGTACACGCGATCGGGCGAGACCCGAGGAGACGCACGCGCGGTCAAGGGTGCACTCAAGTGCTTACGTGGGCACAGTGGCCAAGACGACCGACGTCACACAGGTGGCACGCATGCCTGCGGCACGTCCATCCGTGCACAATGACCGAGGCGTCAGGCAGAGATGCTCTGCCACGTAGGGAACCGACGACTCGGAGGAGTTATGGGGTTTCATCCCGTAAGTCGGAATGATCCGACGCAATATGAAGTATCAAGTTGGGATACATGGTGTTTTCCGACATACGAGTGTCGCCGGCATATGTTATGTCGGAGGTTAACTAAGGATGCTGATTTCGGGGTAAACCTGCCGCGGCCCTCCATCCGAGGCTGCAGGACCGCGCCAGCTTCGGGGACTAATGTCGGGGGGCAACCCCCGGATATGGGCAAGGCGTCGATATAAGGGTTGACTCGGTGTTGACCGGGTCACTGAAACCGACATAACTGTACCGGCTGACTCGGAGCTGGCCGGGTCATGATTAACCGACATATCGTTATGTCGGATCACGCAAGTTATATGTCGGATCGTTCCTTGTTCTTCTTGTGTGCAGGGAAGGCGAAACCGAGTTACAGGGAGTTCGGCATGCCTGTGCCGGATAAGGAGGCTTACTCGGGCCATGGTCAAGGCGCAGGTCTTGTCCCTACAATCACGGGTCAGGACGCAGAGCCACTTGCACGATGGGACGAGGCCACTTGACCAGAGTGATTGACCTCCATGCCGCTGACCGAAGCGGTACCAGGGAGCAGTGTGTTGGAGGAGACAGATGGGACGTGCCACGGCGCGGTGACGGAAGCGGTCAGAGGACCGGGCGTGGCTACAGTCCGGGCTACGCCAGCACTGATGTCAGCCCTACCTTGTGCCCTGGGCTTCCCTTTATAAGGAGCACCAGGGGCTCCTCTTACGGGGACGCATGCACGCATACTTGCCTCAAGAACACGCGTTAGAGCATTTCTTTCATAGTCAGTAGAGAGCTAGAGAGAGCTTCCGAGACTCGGTTAGAGGCCTAGATCGTGCTATTCTTCTATCCAGCTCAAGGAGCAAGATTGTAACTCACTAGTAGATCATATATACAGATCGGATAGGCAGGAGTAGGGGTGTTATCTCCTCACGAGAGCCCCGAACCTGGGTAAAACCGTGTGTGTGTGTGTGAGTTGTGTTCTTCGTGTGCGTGTTCGTGTGCGCAAGCCCTCCCCGGGTGCCTCCAGCGTCCATCGGCCCCACACTTCAAGCCATCCTATGGCATCTGCCGTGACACCACCACGACACGGGGCGAGCCGGCTCATCCATGGGCCTCATCCGGCTGGACGTCCTATTCGGCACCAAGAGCAATCACCACCGCGAGACCATCTCCTTCGAGGTGGTCGACCAATCCAGCGCCTACCATGCCATCCTCGGGCGGCCGGCGCTCGCCAAGTTCATCGTGGTGCCTCACTACGCCTACCTCAAGATGAAGCTACCAGGCCCACGCGGGATCATCACCGTCGCCGGAGAGTACAAGCGCTCCATCGCCTGCGCCTCGGACAGCGCGAAGGTGGCTGAGACCATGGTCTGCAACGAGGAGATGAAGCAATTCAAGCGCAAGGCCAGCGAGGAAAAGCTGGAGATTCCGGAGTCGGCCAAGCCGGCTGGCGAGTCGAATTTCTAGGCGGCGCGACACATAAAGAAGATCTACTTCGACGACAACGACAAGTCCAAGTTCGTCACTGTGGGGGCGAGCCTGGACCCCAAATAGGAAAGCGCGCTCGTCGAGTTCCTCCGTGAGAACCGGGACATCTTCGCGTGGTCCCCCAAGGACATGCCGGGTGTACCGAGGGAACTCGCCGAGCACTCTCTACACGTCCGGCCAGACGCCAAGCCGGTGAAGGCAGTCCCTGTGACGCTTCGCGGAAGGAAGAAGACAGTTGATAGGAGAAGAGATAGCACGGCTACTCGCGGCCGGATTCATCAAGGAAGTACAACACACGGAGTGGCTGGCCAATCCGGTGATGGTGGAAAAGAAGAACAAACGGTGGCGGATGTGTATCGATTACACCCACCTCAACAAGGCTTGCCCTAAGGACCCCTTCGCACTGCCGCGCATCGACCAAGTGATCGACTCCACGGCCGGCTGCGACCTCCTCTCCCTCCTCGACGCCTACTCCGGCTACCACCAAATTCCGCTGAACCCGGATGACCAGCTCAAGACCGCCTTCATCACCCCCTACGGCCCGTACTGCTACACCACCATGCCGTTCGGCTTGAAGAACGCGGGGGCAACATACCAGCGTTGCATGCAGAAATGCTTGCACGACCAGATCGGTCGCAACGCGCACGCCTACGTCGACGATGTCGTCATCAAGACCAAGGAGAAGCACACCCTCCTCACCGACCTCAAAGAAACCTTCGACAACTTGTGCCGCTTCCAGATGAAGCTCAACCCGAAGAAATGTGTGTTCGGCGTTCCAGCCGGACAGCTACTCGGCTACCTTGTGTCGGCACGAGGAATCGAGGCCAACCCGGAGAAAATCGCCGCCATCGACAACATGGGACAACCAAGAAGCGTCAAGGACATCCAAAAGTTCACCGGTTGCCTGGCATCCCTCAGCCGCTTCATCAGCCGGCTCGGGGAGAAGGCTCTCCCACTCTACCATTTACTGAAGAAGACTGACAAGTTCGTCTGGAGTGACGCGGCAGACGCCGCCTTCAAGGAACTCAAGCGTGCGATGGCCACCACCCCGGTCTTAGCACCTCCGGCTCCGAAGGAGCCCATGCTCATGTACATTGCCGCCTCCAACCTAGTCATCAGCGTCGTCCTGGTGGTGGAACGAGATGAAGCCGACAAGCAGCGGCTGATTCAGCGGCCAGTCTACTACCTCAGTGAGGTGCTCTCGCAGTCAAAGCAANTAAAGCTTAAACTTGCAACATATTTATCTCAAGATAAGGTCAACACAAAGTTTTCATCGTTAGACACAAAGATAACATGAAGTAAAACTTGAACCAGAGTTGACACCAAGTGATTGCTTGATAGGTAAAGAAGGAAGAGAAAAACTGACTCAACATAAAAGTAAAAGAAAGGCCCTTCATAGAGGGAAGCAGGGATTAGTCATGTGCTAGAGCTTTTTGAATTTTTTTAGATACAGAAGTAAAACAGTTTTGAGATATGCATGTTTTCGTCAACGAATCCACAGAAGAGAAGGTAGATAGTCCTCTGTAACAAGCAAGGCTTTTAGACTTTTGAGAGCGGCTGGTAATTAGAGGAATTAGATCACTCCTCATTCTCCTTTGTTTCACCACTAACCAATGTTTGACTGAGAATGGTGGGTTATATTTATATTTGATTGAGACGCGGAGTCTCTTGCCAGCTCTCGGCAAATTCAAGTGAGCATGCATTCCATGCTCACCGGGTGAATGGGGGAGGAAAATGTCCTTGCTTGTCACAAAATATATCTAGCTTGTCTTTTACTGTTTCCTCGTGAGCTTAAAAACAGAGATACAAAAGGGAAAATTTTGAACATTTAAAGATAGCACATGAAAAGTTTACTTGAAGTGGCAAGGAAATACCACATGTAGGTAGGTATGGTGGACACAAATGGAAAAGATATTTGGCTCAGAGATTTAGTTGCACGAGAAGTATTCCCTCTCAGTACGGAATTTTTGGGCTTAGCAAGATATCAAGCAAACACATAACACCACGCCCTCCTGCACCCTGACGGCTGACGCGGTGACGCCCAACTAGGCCGCTACTCTCCTGGGTACTCAGTGCTAAATTGTTGAATTTCACTTAGATTTGATATCCGTGTACGAGACTCAATGTTTTGTTTAGCTGTTAATGTTAGATGTAGTCTAAATCTAAACCAGAGTTTCCTAGCCGTATTGAGTCATGTTAAATTGCTTGCTTGTAATTATAGATGTCGCCTCGCCAACAACCACAAACCACCGTCTAACAAGAGAGTCTTTCGCCGACGTCGAATTGCATGACACAGTAATCTATGAATTTTGGATATGTCATGGCATGTGAGTTTATAAAACATTTCTTATCGTACTCATCATTTTAACCGACATGTAAAATTTATTGCCCTTATACAATACTACAATGCAAATTAAAATTATTTATTGAATTAGAAAATAGATTTTATCGAAATGGCCAATAAATTTTTATGCGGCATACCAGTGACAAAATCCTAGGTCCGCCACTGTAAGTGAAGGACAGGAGTGTTTAATAAAAAAGCGGAGCATGTCTCTCTCCCAAACAAGCATGCAAGGATCCAATTTATTGCAAATACCAGAGAACAAAATACAAACAAACTGAAAAGTAAAAACAACTAACGCTCCAAGAACAACACATAATGTGTGAAGGAATAAAAATATAGTACCATGAGTAAAATCGATGATTGTTGATGAAGAAGGGGATGCCTTGGGCATCCCCAAGCTTAGACGCTTGTGTCTTCTTGAATATTTCAGAGGAGGGTCCATGGGGAGCCTACCCAAGCTTAACCTTTTATCCCTTCTTGATCTTCATTCATCACCTCGCTCTTGGATACTTGAAAACTTTCTTCACGCAAAACTTATAGCAACTTCATTAGAGGGGTTAGTCCACAAAAATAATATCTTCCTTTAGTTCCAAAGCACAAATCATGAACTTATTTTTAAAAACATTAGCTACTATCACAAAGGTCTAAGTAAAGCTCTTGACCTCAAAAGAACTTCACTTTGTCCGTAAAAGAAGCAATGCAAAAGCTAAGGACAGAATCTGTCAAAAACAGAACAGACTGTAAAGATGAATTTTTTTGGGGTACTTTTGAACCTCAAATCAGAGAACGTAAAACTAAATAAAAGGTAGATAAAACCCTCATGCTTTCTGTAAAAAAAAAAATTCAGCCACAGATGACGTTCTGTGATTTTTTGGATTTTCGAACAGTGAAGAACAGAAATCTGTTTCTGGACAGCAAACTCACAAATTAGTCTTCCTCTCTTTAGAGGTTATTCTTGGCACCAAAAACCAAAACAAATAGATACAAGGGAGTTGCTACAGAAGTAACATCACCCAAAACAAGAACAAACCAAAAAGAAACAGAAGATAAAAATGGGTTGCCTCCCATAAGCGCTTTTCTTTAACGCATTTTAGCTAGGCAAAAGGGAAAATTCAAGTTTTATGAGGATCAACTTCAAGATCAAAATCATCAAGGATATCTTCAGAGGAAGAACTAGTACTAAGAGAGTTCTTTGTTTATTCAACATTCTCAAAGACAGGATTTAAAATTTTAGTCTCTCCTGTGTCTGATTCATCAAGAAGTTTTTCAATGATAGTAGGAGGACTTAGCTTGTTTATCTTGTTCGGTTTCGGTTCGGAAACCTTGGGACATAAGTAAATTTAGGTCCCCTTCCTGCTGGAACTTCCTTGTTTTTAATTTTGAATGAGAAAAAAGTAGTGCCTAAAGCATCCATGGTTTCTTCAAATTTGCCAATTCTCAAATTTTGATCATCCTTACCTTTTTTAGTCTCAAGATTGTTAATTCTTCTATTTATATGTTTTAAGGATCCCTCAATCTTGTTACTACTATCAAGCAATTTCTTATCTATTTCAGTTACCCAATTCATGTTTGGCCAATTTCCATGATGTGTTCCATTGCAACTTCAGTTTTAGGTTCATTAATAGGTGGAGTCCCAACTAAACTTTCAATAATGTTGCAGGCCTCAACTGAGGGAGTACCTAGGAAAATTCCACCTATCAAAGTGTCTAGGACATACCTATACCAGCTTGTGATTTCAACATAATTTTTTTTAAGAAGTATAGTCTTTGAGTATTTCTTTGTGGAACGGTGTTAAGAATCATTAATCCTATACCAAGCATCTTTCAAACTTTCTCCCCCCCCCCCTTTTGTTTAATAGTATGAACTTCAACTTCAGGAGATGGAGAAAAAGGAGTGGAACTAGCCATGATAACAAGACAGAACCGAAACAAACTTGGTGCTGGAATTTTTATTTTTTTTGTGTTTTTCAGTTTTAGAGCAAATGAAAGGCAAAACAAGACTAACAAAAAATAAACTAAGCAAGACAATAACAAAGTAAAGTGAAAGGATGTGTGAAACTCCCCTAACTGAAGCTTCCAAGTCCCCGGCAACGGTGCCAGAAAAAGAGTGCTGGCGTGTTGATGGAGGACTTGGTCGTTGCCTTCTTCAAATCCCCGGCAACGGCGCCAGAAAAAAAGTTTGATTACGTGAATCACACGTTCGCTGGGGGAACCCCAGAAAAAGAATTAAAAATGAACGAAAAATGAGAAGGGAAACATGAAAATCAAACAAAAAAGAAATGGAAAATATAAAATAAAGAATTATACCAAAAAAAGAAACAGAAAGTATAAATGTGAAAAAAGAAACAGAAAAAATGAAACATACACAAAAGAAAAAAACGAAGTCTGGACCACATGGGCCGGCCCATGATGCTGTATGTTGTGAGCGAGACAAGCGATAAATAGTGGCTACGCACGTTGGTCCAGCCCAGCTTTAGGAATAAATTTGTTTCTTATCCTCTGAATTCGTTTCATGCTGGCTCGATAGTTTCGGGACGACTAGGCCCATAGGCTAATGCATACATGCTTCCTGACCATTTTTTTAGTATTCAAACTTGGTTTTGTCTTCAATTCAAGAGAAGGAGAAAAATATCTATTCGTCGTTCTCCTGAAAATCTTCGAATTTGAGCCACAGTTCTTGGATCTGCTGTTAAACAAATAAATTTGCAGATGCATTTTCTTCGCTTGGGCACCAAAAAGAAAAAATTGAGTTACATGCTGCCCAAATTGCACTGTTTTGGCACCGCATATTTCGATCTGATTTGGTGTGCAATTATATAGTTTCCTAATAACTGGAAACCGAAAACAATGCATTTATCTAAGTTATCAACATGTCAATCTTTTCGTCTTGTACTCTTGTGCAATACTAATAATCTACTCCCTCTGTTCCTAAATACTCCCTCCGTATCAAAATATAAGATGTTTTAGCATTTCTCTTTCCATCCGTATCTAGACATGTTTTAGTGTAAGATTCAAATGCTAAAACATCTTATACTCCCTCCGTATCAAAATATAAAATGTTTTAGCATTTCTCTTTCCATCCGTATGTAGACATGTTTTAGTGTAAGATTCATTTGAACCTTGCACTAAAACATGTCTAGATACGGATGGAAAGAGAAATGCTAAAACATCTTATATTATGGAACGGAGGGAGTACTAGCTAGTGTTCAAGTTACACTACACCACATCCCAATAGCGGCAGATTGGTAAAGGCAGTGTTTAAAATCGCCGCAGAAAAGTGCCGCAAATATTTGGGTAACCCAAATACTTGGTTGAACCGAGCGCACGCGCAAAGCGACAAACCTCTCTCCTCCAGACGAGTCTTTTACCCTTGCCTAGCAAAAAACACATCACGCGCGTTGCTAAGTCGCCGCGCGCCCTGTCCGTCTTGGCCAGCGATCCCCGCGTGTCGCCCAACCATCCACCTTCCCCCACCAGAGTGCCTCTCCCGCCGCCGCCCAACCCTCCATCGCCCCCTCCGGTGCTGCTTCTCCCCTCGCTCCTCTTCCAATTTGGTGCTCCGGCGACATGGCCCTTCCGAGAATGGAGCTCGGTCCGGCGACGGGAAGCTGGATGTCCTGGCTATGGAAGACAAAGCATGTGCCACTGCTGGCAGTATTTCTCATCACGACGCGCATAACAGACCAAAGCACCAGTGCGGGATGGTGAATCAAAGACAGCCGCCGCCGGCCGGTCATGGAGTTGGCGCCCTACCCCAGCTGCTACGGCATAAAGGCTCACTAACGACCTCCTGGGAGTGGCGCTCGACCCTAGATGCAACGACATCAATTTGTGCGTGGATGGATCTATCGATTTGAGAGTTGCCCACCGTTGTTGTGAGAGTTGCCTAGCGATATGGTGAGAGTTGCCTAGTGATGTCGTGACAGTTACATTGTGATGTCGTGCGAGTTGCCCAGCGATGTCGTGAGAGTTGCCTAGCGATGTGGTGAGAGTTGCCTATAGTTGTTGCGAAATTGCCTACCGTCATTGTGAAGTTGCCTATTGTCGTTATGGTGTTGCCTACCGTTTATTGCGAAGTTGCTAAGTTGCTTCCAAGAGTTGCCTACCTTTGTTATAAAATTGTCTACCGTTATTATGAAGTTGCCTACCGATTTTGATAAGTTGTCTACACCTTCTCTTCTTTTTTTGTGAAGTTGACCATAAATTGCCTACCGTTGATTATGAAGTTTCCCACGGTTGTGTATGGAGTTGCCTATCGTACGTTGTTTCATAACTTGCCCACCGTGTTTGATAAGTTGCATACTTGCTACTATTATTAACTTCATATATAAGTTGTATGAGCAAGTGCTATGTGATATTAGGCAACAAACCAACAAAATTAAACAACTTCACATCATTGTTAGGCAACTTCACAACAACTAAAATTAACTTGACAATTTCATAATAGTGGTGGGAGAAATTTCACAAATAATGGTAGGCAACTTTTACAACAACGCGATGGGCAATTTAACGAACATAGGTAGGCAACTTCACAATAACGAAAGGCGACTCCTTACTGATGATAAACAAGTCTTAGAAGCAACTTAGTAACTTCAGAATAATAGAAGACACTAGTAGAAAAAGGGGCATTGGTCCCGGTTCCAAAGGGCCTTTGGTCCCGGTTTTCTAACCGGGACTAAAGGGTCGGGACAAAAGGGGGGGGGGGGGGGCTTTTGTCCCGGTACCTTAAGAACCGGGACCAATGGGCCTCCACGTGGGCAGGGCGGGGGGCTCCGGGCCGGAACCCTTTGGTCCCGGTTGGTATTACCAACCGGGACCGGGACCGAGAGTTTTTTTTTAACCGAATGATTTTTTTTTTGTTTTAACCGAATGCTTTTTTTGTTTTAACCAAATGCTTTCTTTTTGGGGGGGGGTTTAAATCAATAGGTGCCGTGTCGCCGTGCCGTGCCGTGTTGTGCCGTGTCGTCGTGTCCGATGCCGTGTCGTGTCGTGCCGTGTCAGTGGTACTACCATGCATTAATATTTGATTCATATATACATACATAACGTTTCTCACACGTCGAGATCATGTTTCATATATACATACATAACGTCACACGCCGACATAATGTTTCTCACACGTCGAGATGATGTCAATTACATGTCCTCGGGCAAAACAAAATTTGCCGAGTGAAAAAATTCTCCATCTCTCTTCAGGACCGCGGAGTTAAAAAATCCCGCAATTTCCTCTTGAAGTGCTTTTAGGCGCTTCGATGGTATGAGCTGGTCCCGCATTCTCTCCATCTAGATCAATATGAATATGTGAGTTGTTTATAACTATATATATATATATGAAATCATAATAAAATAATTTATGGATGGAAGTCAACACAATATGCATGGTAATAAAAAGTGAGAAGAGTGTATACATACATCACGCATTCTTTGTTCTCTATTCCGCTCACAGACAAAAGAGCGTATGTACTCGCAAACATAGAATCCACATAAATTTGTCCCAGTTTCCTGCCTCAGACACCACTTTACAAAAAAATAGAATTTAATCAAATAATAGTGAAGCTTCATAATGGTATTGAAACTAGAATTAAAGAGTTGCTTCATAATGGACCTATATATGTAGTACTACTTACGTTGGTGGTATAAAAATACAGCTCCGGTTTCCACTCCCCTGGAATGATCTTGATGAAGCGTTTCCAAACACTGCCCGCCAATAGAAAAATGATTAAAGAAGTTATTGATTAGTTGGTATCTGAAAATGAATGACAGAGGTCGATATAGAGCGATAATGATTGAAATTACATCTGGAGCATATCTTGAATGCGTTGGTACTTTTCCATTGGTTTCCTTAGCGAGTCCATGACTTGAACGACTCCTTGGTCAACTCTAATGATTAGCAGAATCCAGTGGAAACTGCGCACGTTTATATGTCAATGACTCATCGGTTACACTAAAGATATGCAAAGCAAAATAGAATGGGTAGAAGGTAACACTCACTTGTTGACGTAAGGAAAAAGTATTTCTCCGCAAGTATTTTGGTTCACTAACCAATTGACCAAGCTATCCTCGGTGGTCTTCCAATTGTATTGTACGGTCACTTCATGAATATAATTTGGGTCAATGAACCCAGTGTCATAGATGCCCTTTTTTCTGCATTCGACAATCATCATTCTACAATACAAAAGAATATAGTGAGATAATTAAAGGCAATGAACGTGCAGAGCTGAAGACTTAATTAAATTGCAGAAATAAATCACTTACAAACAATAGGAACTGACGATGACTTTGTCGAGGGCATCTTGATTGAATAACTGAAATACTTCCGAAAACGGAATATATAACAAGTCATCCGTGAAGTAATGCTTTTTCTTATAACTCACCCAGAAAGCTTCATGCCCGGCCGCTGCAGCTTTCTCGTACCAGTGATGCAATCGACGCAATTGGTATGATAGAGAACTGATCTCCTCAGGTCTGACCAGGGACTTCCCGGGTTTATATGTCCATGCATACTGATACTGTTGCTGTGGTTGTACGAGCTGGGCAACTGTTTTAGTTGAGATCACCTTCAGCGGGGATATCGACTTTTTTGCCTGTTCTCCGAGCTGGGCCACTTGTTTCCCACGTTTTGCAGCATAGAACTGCTCCTTCTTTAGTCGATCTGCCGCCTCCTTGTCCTCCTTCATCTTCTGCTTCTTTAGGAGATAGGCAGCCTTCTTTTCCTCGGCCTCTTGACTAATTGTCTTCAGCATGACACGATCATAGTCATCTGCCAATGGAGGTGACTTTGGCCGGGGATTCCTGAAATTTTTCAGAAATGTCTCAACTTTTTCTGGATCCAGTTTCTCTCTAGGCGGGGGCCGTTTCGGAGCTAACTGTTCTGTAATATGGGCACGCACCGACTCCTCGAGTTCCTCTGGAGTTTTGTCATACGATCTCTTTGGAACAGGCTTTAGCAACTCGCGTTCCGCTCGAGATAACTTATCTGCACGCGTCGACGTGAAGGATAGTTTCCGCTTTGACGAGAAGGTCTTTTCCCGGGGCGGAATTGAAGGACGGGACGTCGCGCGCGATGGACTCGCGACGGATGGGGCATCGAGGGATGGATCTTCATGTGAGGAGGATATATCTTGGGGGGATGAATCTTTAGGTGGGGGAGATGGATCTTTAGGCGGGGGAGATGGATCCTTAGGTGGGGGGGATGGATCCTTAGGTGGGGGGGATGGATCCTTAGGTGGGGGGATGGATCTTGCGGTGGGAGGGATGGATCTTGCGTGGGGGGGATGGATCATTAGGTGGGGGGGATGGATCTTGAGGTGGGGGTCTGCTGCTGGATCGAGGAGTGAAGTTCGGAAACACGATGTTTTCCTTGTTCCAGAGAGCGATACCCTTCTCGACTTCTCCCAGTGTCTTCTCGCCATCACCTCCGGGAATGTCAAGTTCCAGATTAGCATATAACGGCACAACTTGATCCACCCCGACACGAGCATAGCCCTGTGGAATCCCTTCGAGATGGTAGCTTGCTCCAGCTGGATTAGGTAAAGCATAGCCGACCGCCACCTTGAAAGACATGTTCTTCATTGACATGTGTAGCTCACAGTCTGTCTTCTCCGTGATATCATCCACGGGGTAGTGAGCCGCCGGTTGAAATTGAGAATTTTCCAAATGAGTGGAACCCACGCTGCTTTTCCGCTGATCAGATGGGGCGGCTTGTACCTGCAGCTGAGATTCATTTTGCTTACTAATTGAGTCGAGTCGCTCCTGCTACTCCTGCACCTTGCGTTCCAGTGCTGATAACCGGTCAGACTCCTGCTTCTTTCTTCTCTGACGGCTTCTATAAGTATCAGCGTCTTCCGGAAAACCTTGCTTCAAGGTGACACCGGCTCCATAGCCTCGTAATCGTCCAACGTGTTCAGGATTCCCGAGTGCTAGTGTCAGCTCGTCATTCTCTCTGTCAGGGACGTACTCTCCCCTGCGAACTTTATCTATTGCTTCCTCAAGTTGTTTGGTTATATACTCAATTTTTGCCTTCCATTTTCCCTGAGCAATAATCTTTCCTGTCTGTGGGTCCAACCCTGCCCCATGCGCGAACAACCAAAACTTGGACCTCGGGGGCCAATCCGCTGTCTGTGGAATGATCCCGTTATCAAGCAGTCGTGCTTCAAAGGCTTCCCACTTAGGCACGGCAGCCCTGTAGCCACCTGCCCCCAAATGGTGGTGATATTCCTTCTTCACAGCATTTAACTTATTTTGAACCGATCGGGCCAGAGCGCCCTCCGATTTTCTTTGCTCCACAAATGTGGGCCACTGCTGTTTAATCTTCACTAGTGCTCCAGTGAAATCTGGATCCGTCTCCCCGGCCTTTATATATGCTTTCCATAAGTTTTTCTTCCACGTCCGGAATTGTTCGGCCATCTTACTAAGCGACCACTCCTTCACTTTGTCCATCAGGGGAACCGGCAGATCTGGCGGTAGGCTGACCTTTGTTAAGAGCGTGTCCCAACACGATGTTTTTAGCCTCTCCTCGACATAAGTAGCTGGGTTGTTTACATCCTTCGGCTTAATCCACTCTTCAAGGTTGATCGGGACAATGTCCCTTACAATAACCCCGCATTGATTAATGTATTTGCGGCGGTTGTCGATGGGTTCCAAAGGTTCCCCACTAGCACTAACTTGGTTGATCACTATCCTACGACCCTCCTTCAACGGCTTCGTTGGGCCTCGTTTCGGCAATGCTATAGATGAGGATGATCCGGAGGGCTAAAAGAAAAAAAATGGTTCATTAATAACAACAATATACAACTCAAATAATACATCTAGTGTGATCGATGTACATAGGCTTATTATACCTCGCCAGAGTTTGTAATGGGCACTTCTTCCCCCTCTCTATCATTTTCTTTTTCCTGAACCCCCTCACCGGAATCGTTCAGAAATTGGGAGCCGTAATCTTCACCGGTGAAGGCATCTTCTTCACCGACAGGCCTCTGAAAAGTAGTACTCCCTCTGTCCCTAACATAGTAACAAATTTAAAAAACAAATTTCTCACTAACACTAACACTAACATTTCCTAACACACTAACACACTAACATTTTTCATGTCAAACAAAAACACTAACATTTCTAGGAAAATTTGATTTTACTTCTTTTTGCTCTAACAAATTTACCTAACACTACACATGCATTTAAATTTACTTAACACTACAAAAAATTTCACTAACCTAAATTTACCTAAATTACACTTAGCCCAAATTTACTTAACACTACTAAAAATTACACTAACCTAAATTTACCTAAATTACACTAACCTAAATTTTCACTTAGCCCAAGACAAACTAACTTAAAGAACAAAAAGAACAATTGTATGACATCTAGTTTAACACTATACGACAAGTTTAATCTATGATTGTGCAAAAAAAAAGGTCCATGCAAAATGATATTTCCAGCCGTGGTGATATGATGCAAAAAGAAGATTATACCTCTAGCTGCTCACTTTTCTCATTGCAACCAGCAAAAGAGCAGCATTTCTTTTTTCTACCACGAAGAAGACAGGAGAGAGTAGACGCATTTTCCGAATTCGGAATCGGTGGAGGAGACCAACCAACCAACCTAACCTAGGGAGACACATTTCACCCTCATCTCCTAGCACTAGCAGAGCCATGAAGGTGAATGCTAAACTGCTAGACACTGATCAACCGTGACCGTCATACAAGCAAGATGAACACACCACCCTAAACTTGTCTCAGCTTATCTCTTCTTTCTTTACTGGGGTCTGTTCCGAGCTAATGGCGAAACCAGCTCTGGATCTGTCGCTGAACCAGAAACGTGAGGACGAGCAGCGGCGCGAAACCTGCAGCCTGAATCTCTGGCACGAGCCTGCACAGACACGACGACGAAATGATGCGCCTTTCCCCCTCCCACGGGAAGCTGACGCGATTCGGATGCGCGCGCAAGGACTCGCGCCGGTGAATCGAGACACGGGAGGCCGGAGCTCGGGTACGACTGGAGGTATGAGAGGCATCACGCATACGTAACGCGGCGCTGGCCCTACGGCGGCGGGGATCGGGGTCGGGATCCGAGAGCGAGTGCCGGAGAATCGGGGAGGAGGGAGGGAGTGCGTACCTTACTGGCGGAGCGGAGATCCGGCGGCGGGCGCTTGGGGAGGAGGAGGAGGAGGAGGAGGAGGAGGGAGATGCGTCGGACTGACGACGGCGGCGGCGGCGCGGGGGAGGCAGGAGAGGAGGGAAAGCAGCAAGGGAAGGATGAGAGTTGAGGAAAAAAAGAAGAAGACCGCTCAAATCAACGCAGAAGGGCCCTTTGGTCCCGGTTCCAGCCACGAACCGGGACCAAAGACCGTTTGGTCGCGGTTGGTAACACCAACCGGGACCAAAGGTCCCCCCGGGCCGCGAAAATATGCGCGTGAAGCCCAGCGGGCCTTTGGTCCCGGTTGGTGTTACCAACCGGGACCAAAGGCCTTTTTTCTGTTTTCTTTTTTTGTTTCTATTTCTGTTTTCTAGTTTCTTTTTCTGTTTTCTTTTTCTGGTTTCTTTTTTGTTTCTTTTTCTGTTTTCTTTTATAGTTTCTTTTTATTATTTAAAAGTCATATAATCATTATCTTTTTATTATTTATTTTTCTAGTTTCTTTTTATTATTTGAAAATCATATTTTTTCTAGTGTCTTTTAAAATGTTCCAGTATTTGAAAATCATTATCTTTTTATTATTTATTTTTCTAGTTTCTTTTTATTATTTGAAAATCATATCTTTTTCTAGTGTCTTTTAAAATGTTCCAGTATTTGAAAATCATTTTAAAATGGCTGGCCGGTGAACAAGGACAAACACAATAATGCCAGGGAACATGCCAGCAGGTAGGCTAAATCCAACCATTGGGTTCGGTGGCAAAGGTAGACGCTCGAAAGAAACCGAATGATTTGTATTCGGTCTTTGCCTTCCGTACTCTTGTTCTTCATTATTTAAAAAGTCATATAATCATTATCTTTTTATTATTTATTTTTCTAGTTTCTTTTTATTATTTGAAAATCATATTTTTTTCTAGTTTCTTTTAAAATGTTCCAATACCTATTGATTTAATTATCTAAAATTGTAATAATGATCTGTATATTTTTAAAGCATACTTGCACTTAATTGCCCATGTGGTCATTACGGCAAAGAAAAAATAAGAGAGAAAAAAAACAAAAGCCCATTACTACCGGTTGTCATGTGGCTGATCCAACACTGGTTTTGCCCATCCGGAAGCTTGCGCATCCATCTTGCGTCGTCGTGAGCAGCAAATCGACCTTCGATCCAAGCAGCCGCAAGACATCTCTAATGATCTAACGACCGTCCCAAAAAAGTGTTGGGAATGTTGTAGATCATTAGAGAGCCTTGCAGCTGCTTGGATCCGACCGAGGGGCACGGTTACGACTTCCACCACCACCACTCCCACCTCCTCGGCAATTCATCATTGTGTCACCCTAATCCAGTGGTTGGATTCAACCTACCTGAGGGCTTGTGTTTCCAACAGCGTCGTTGTGTTGTCCTTATTCACCGACCTACAGGAGGTGGCTCCAATGGCTGGCCGGTGAACAAGGACAAACACAATAATGCCAGGGAACATGCCAGCAGGTAGGCTAAATCCAACCATTGGGTTCGGTGGCAAAGGTAGACGCTCGAAAGAAACCGAATGATTTGTATTCGGTCTTTGCCTTCCGTACTCTTGTTCTTCATCTCCTCCTCGATCATGTTTGGTATTTATAGCTAAAAGATCAGGGCAACACTTCATCTTTAGTCCCGGTTGGTAGATTGAACCGGGACTAAAGGAGCGTTGATATGTGTGCCATATCTTCTGCTTGAGATCCAACGGCTCAGAAGCGCTCGAAAGAAACACACCCTGATCCAACGGCCCACAAGCGCTCTAAAGAAACACACGATCCGTGTGCTTCCGATCAAACGGCTCACAAGAGCTCGAACGAAACACACGATCCGTGTGCTTCTGATCCAACGGCTCACATATCAACGCTCCTTTAGTCCCGGTTCAATCTACCAACCGGGACTAAAGATCCCTGATCTATTAGCTATAAATACCAAACATGATCGAGGAGGAGATGAAGAACAAGAGTACGGCAACAGCGGAGAAGAAGCTAGTCAAACTAGTCTGGAAGGCAAAGACCGAATACAAATCATTCGGATTCGCCTGCATACGTCCAACAGTGCATTTTATATGCAGGCACTCACGAGCCACTGTTGGGCTGTATGCAGGTGAAACCGTATGTTTTGTTCTATATCTAGGAATCCTTCAGTTCGTCGACCGAATCACAAGTCAGGTGAAACCGTGTGCATTTGATAAAAGGTTTAAAACATTATTACACATCACCACCAACATCCCTATCTAGTGTGTGTCCCTTTCTTCTTCGTGTGTGTCCCTTTCTTCTGATTGCGCCGCAACCATGGACAATCTTCATCATTCAACGCGATGGTTGGGTCAGTTTTAACCGTGAAGGGGGGAATTTCATGAAAATTATTGTAATCTTCCGACATGTCCGTCTTGTCCTCCACTCCTACGATGTTTCTTTTTCCTGAAAGAACTATGTGTTGCTTTGGCTCATCGTATGATGTATTCGCTTGCTTATCTTTTCTTTTTTTCGGTCTGGAAGACATGTCCTTCACATAGAAAACCTGAGCCACGTCATTGGCTAGGACGAATGGTTCGGTGTCGTACCCAAGATTTTTTACATCCACCGTAGTCATTCCGTACTTCGGGTCTACATTTACCCCGCCTTCCAGGTTGAACCATTTGCACCTGAACAAAGGTACCTTGAAAGAAGGTCCATAGTCAAGTTCCCATATCTGCTCTATGTAACCATAATATGTGTCCTTTTTCCCATTGTTGTTTGTTGCATCAAAGCGGACACCACTGTTTTGGTTGGTGCTCTTTTTATCTTGGTCGGTCGTGTAAAATGTATTCCCATTTATCTCGTACCCTTGAAAAGTCAATATAGTCGACGATGGTGCTTTGGCCAACAAGTATAATTGTTCTTCAACAGTGTTGTCATTAATGAGACGTGTTTGCAACCATCCGCTGAAAGTCTTCATGTGTTCTCTTTCAATCGATTCTCCAGGCTGCTCCGGGCATTTAGAGCGTAAAATATTCATGTGTTCCTGGATATACGGAGCCACCAAGATGGAATTATGTAGAACTGTGTAGTGTGCTTGATTGAAAGAATCCCAGTCCTTACACATTATTGCTTTCTTTCCTAGCGTGCCTATTTCACGCAGTCTCCCCTCATGGCGCGATTGAGGAACACCGATCGGCTTAAGGTCAGGAATAAAGTCAACACAAAACTCAATTACCTCCTCTGTTCCATAGCCCTTGGAGATGCTTCCTTCGGGTCTAGCACGGTTATGAACGTATTTCTTTAAGACTCCCATGAACCTCTCAAAGGGGAACATGTTGTGTAGAAATACAGGACCGAGAACATTAATCTCTTCGACTAGGTGAACTATGAGGTGCGTCATAATATTGAAGAAGGAAGGTGGGAACACCAACTCGAAGCTGACAAGACATTGGACTACCTCCCTCTGTAAACCTGATAGAGTTAATGGATTGATCACCTTCTGAGAAATTGCATTCAGAAATGCACATAGCTTCACAATGGGTACTCGAACATTTTCCGGTAGAAGCTCTCTCAATGCAATCGGAAGTAATTGTGTCATAATCACGTGGCAGTCATGAGACTTTAGGTTCTGGAACTTTTTCTCTGCCATGTTTATTATTCCTTTTATATTCGACGAGAAACCAGACGGGACCTTGATACTGCTCAGGACTTCAAAAAAGATCTCCTTCTCTTCTTTGGTAAGAGCGTAGCTGGCTGGACCTTGATACTTATCTGGATTCAGGTGGTCGTCTCGTTCGTGCATACGTTGGTGGTCCTGTCGTGATTCCGGTGTATCTTTTGTTTTCCCATACACGCCCAAGAAGCTTAGTAGGTTCACGCACAGATTTTTCGTCACGTGCATCACGTCGATTGCAGAGCGAACCTCCAGTATTTTCCAATAGGGTAGCTCCCAAAATATAGAGCACTTCTTCCACATGGGTACGTGTCCATCAGCGTCATTCGAAATAGATAGACTGCCAGGACCCTTTCCAAAGATTACTTTTAAGTCCTTGACCATGTCATATATAACATCACCATTAGGTAATTTAGGATTCGTCTGATGATTTGGCTCACCTTTGAAATGCTTGCCTTTCTTTCTTACGGCATGCCCTTTTGTAAGAAATCGCCGATGCCCCAGGTACACATTCTTGTTTCCCATATGTATACTTTCAGTCTCACCTAAACTGTGCGTGCATGCATTGTATCCCTTGTTTGACTGTCCTGAAATGTTACTAAGTGCAGGCCAATCATTGATGGTTACAAACAGCAACGCTCGTAGGTCAAATTCCTTTTGTTCGTGCTCATCCCATATAGGTACACCTTCGTCACGCCACAACTGTAAAAGTTCTTCAACCAATGGCCTCAGATACACATCAATGTCGTTGCCCGGTTGCTTCGGGCCTTGGATGAGCACTGGCATCATAATGAACTTCCGATTCATGCACAACCAAGGAGGAAGGTTATAAATACACAGAGTCACAGGCCAGGTGCTATGACTAGAGCTCTGCTCCCCGAAAGGATTAAAGCCATCTGTACTTAGCCCAAATCTTAAGTTCCTTGCGTCAGCTGCAAATTCCGGGAACTCCCTGTCGATTTTTCTCCACTGCGACCCATCGGCGGGGTGTTTTAACATCAGGTCTTTCAAACGGTCTTCTTTGTGCCATCGTAACAACTTTGCATGCTCTTTGTTTTGGAACAAACATTTCAATCGTGGTATTATAGGAGCATACCACATCACCTTGGCAGGAACCCTCTTCCTAGGGCACGGCTCACCCTCAACATCACCAGGGTCATCTCGCCTTATTTTATACCGCAATGCACCGCATACCGGGCATGCATTCAAATTCTCGTACTCCTCACCACGGTAGAGGATGCAGTCATTGATGCATGCATGTATCTTCTGCACCTCTAATCCTAGAGGGCAGACAACCTTCTTTGCTTCGTACGTATTGGGGGGTAATACGTTATCCCTTGGAAGCATCTTCTTTATTATTTTCAGCAATTTTTCAAATCCCTTGTCAGATATACCATTCTCTGCCTTCCTTTGCAGCAATTCCAGCGTGGTACCAAGCTTTTTCTGGCCATCTTCGCAAGTTGGGTACAACAATTTCTTGTGATCCTCTAACATGCTCTCCAACTTCAACCTCTCGTTTTCACTTCCGCTGTTTATCTGTGCATCAAGAATGGCCCGACCAAAATCATCATCGTGCTGATCAACAATGGGCTCTTCTTCAGCTTCGTCTTCCCCCATTGCAGTATCACCGTCTTCGGTGAACGTAGGATAGTTGTCATTATCCTCTTCTTCTTCATTTTCTTCCATTATAACCCCTCTTTCTCCGTGCTTGGTCCAACAATTATAATCGGACATGAAACCATGCTGCAACAGGTGGACGTGAATGTTTTTTGAGGTAGAGTAATCCTGCGTATTCTTGCTGACGCTACATGGACAAGAAATAAAACCATTCGACGGCTTGTTTTTCTCAGCCACACGGAAAAAATAATGCATGCCATTAATATAGTCGGGAAATCGTCGGTCACTGTACATCCATTGCCGGCTCATCTGCATTATGTAAATATATCAAAAACTATTGCACTACATCAAGAGTATAAAATAGTGACCAAATTAGTTAATACAAGTTCATCACATTAAAACCAAAGTAAAGTAATTGCAATGCATAGTCCTCATAAAACATACATTAATTGAAACTAACATACAACTATCTAAATAATTTAAATCCAAAACCAAATGCGATCAAAATCGCAACTAAGGTAACTACTGAACCAACAACATAACGGTACCAAGCCTCCTGACTAATGGAATATTTTCTAATTTTTTTAATCTTCAAGCGCATTGCATCCATCTTGATCTCATGGGCATGTGCGATGTCGGCAAGCTTGAACTCGTGTTCATCGATGATGTCGGCAAGCTTCAACTCCAATTTCATCTTCTCTTCTAGGCATTGCAGACGAAGATCTTCACTTCTTTCCAATTTTGCTTTCAAATCATTGTTTTCTTTTACAAAAAACTCGACAATAGGGTCGGTTGGAATTTCCGGTTCAACTACCTCCTAGATAAAAGTTTCTATGTCAAGTTGGTAGGTATAGTTGTTTTAAACACGAAATGAAACAAATAGTTATGAAAATATACCACATCCGAATCATAGACCGGACAAGGGCCGACGGGGGCGGATATCAAAACCATGACACTATACATATAAAAAAAACATAAGAAAAATATACAAGAAATAAATATGCTTTTAAATCATACATGTCATTTTTCTTAAAATAGAAGATAAAGAAAAAAAGCTCACCGAGGTGGTGCCGGTGACGGGACGACGCGGGCTATCGACGGCGGTGAGGACGGGACGACACTAAAATCCACAAATAATAAATTAATTTGAGCTCAAAATGCATATAAAAAATAAACTCTCTAACTTAGACATTTCATCAAACACCTTGCTTGCACTACAAAAAATGAAATGAGCTAAACTAGCAACGAAATGAGCTAAAGTTGCAACTTCGGAGGAAAGGATGATGTTGCTAACCCTTGAATAGATGGGGTACCTTTAATCCTCACAAGTGGTGCAAAAAAATGGGGATTAACTTGAGTGAGTGAGAGGAAAAGGAGGAGAAATGAGTGATGAACTCGAGCTCAAAATGGTGGTGGCCTCGGGTGGAAGATATGATATATGTGCAGGGAAGACCTTTGGTCCCGGTTCCAGCCACAAACCGGGACCAAAGGCTCCCTGCCAGGGGTCCCACGGCTGCGGCAGACGCCAGCAGCATGTGCTAACCCTTTGGTCCCGGTTCCAGTCACGAACCGGGACCAAAGGTCCCCGGTGCCCCGGCCGATGGAACCGGGACCAATGGGGGCATTGGTCGCGGTTATTTATTGTGCCGGGACAAAAGGGCAGAATGGAAGCCTCTTTTTCCACTAGTGAGACAACTTCGTGTCAGCGGCAAGATAATATGCGGACGTATCTATCGGCAAAGTGTCGCTCGGCAGAAGGAATGGCGACAAGGCGAGCAGCCGTTGGCGTGCTGGACAGAGCAAATCCGTCAGCAGCAAGAGGTATACGCGAGCTAGGCATCAACGTAGCTACTCCCTCCGTTCCACAATATAAGATGTTTTAGATGTTTTACATGTTGTCTAGATTCGGACTAAAAGAATGGAAAGTGGGTAAACACATACACTAAAACATATTCCATTAAGTCTAGATGTGGAACATGTGGTACAAATACGAATGTGGAAAAAGCCTAAAACATATTATATTATGGAACGGAGGGAGTAGCAGCTAGCTAGCTTTCCATGCACACAGCACACGTACGTGTTGGGCTGTTGGCCAGCTAGTGCCTGATGGATGGATGCGTGGTTGCTGGGCCTGGCGGGGCAGGTGTGGCGTACACAGCTGGGCCTGGAGCTGTTGGCGCGCGCAACCAACGCACGAGTGCGTCCCGCTGAAGACCAGAAGAAGGATATGATTGCTGCGTTGAACTAAGCTCATTGTCCAGTAGACTCTGCCACTGTTTCAAAGTGGATCCTCAAGAACAATGCGTAGTCTGAGAATATGAGCTGGTATAGCAGGATGCCCATTTTTGTTGCTTTGATGATTTCTTAGCTTATTGTCGATTTGGAGCTACAATAATAGTTTCAACACGCGGCATGTTAATCAATGATAAACTTTTCTAAGTCTATGATCTCTTTCTTGCAAGTCTTATATAGTACATACTTCCAATTGATCAACCTAATTTTTTGCAGGTCTCCAATGGCAATGGCTGTAGAACATCTTGTTGCTGGTGAAACTATGCAAATTTCAACAAGTCAGAGAGCAACGACGAAGCTTAACTATTTCTTGCTATATTGTTATAATGGTCACATGGATACATGCAAAGGGAGCTTGACTAGAGTTGGTGTATAGAGCTGTTATTGTTTTGTTTCAACTGGAGTTGGTGCAAACATATTGTAGGGAGCTTGTTTCAACCTTGTGATCCAGCGCTCGCTGCATATCAGGGCTTCCTTCGGCCACTGGTTCGCGCCGCCGTTCCTCGACAGAGTCAACGAGAGCGCCGATGACTTCGAGGTAGGTCTTCCACTTTGCGTCCAGCTGCTCCGCTATTGGTCTCGCGCACATGCTCAGGACGCACGGTTGCCGTTTGATTAAACACCTAGCCGCTTGTTGGCTCACGGGATGATTTTGGTTGTGCTCTTGCAGATCATGGGATGATTTTGATTGTTAGGATTTATTAAACCAACTGCTACAACCTCTCTTATCCGTGTACGATATTTTTTTGTTAAAAATGTCAAGGTACCTTGTTTCCACTGAGTGAACCAACATACAGAAATAACAGATATGTAGGACATTGTTATGAAGCTGCATCCATGATCTGCTGGAAACAGGCTGGAAACAACCTGTAAGGTTTTTTGTTTAGACCGTAGCTATCCGTACTTGAAATATTTACAACAACCTGCGACAAATATATACCTGAACAACTCCACTTTATAATTTATTTACTAATAAAATACTCATGTTGTTCTTATTTTCAGTTCGTCCATTAATTTACTTACTTTGTCCTCCTATTACGCTACAACTAAGTAAGAAATAATAGATATTTGTCATAGCCCTATGCTTAAATTGGGTGCTAGGCAAGGTTTTTTCTACACAAGATTTTTCTTTACCTGCTAAAGCCCTGATGATACTACAACACTTCCCTTTGTACCCCATGCAAGACTTAGAACCATTCTCTGGTATGTCCCTTTCATAACCAGACGATTTTCTTATTCATGCATCTATGTTAAATTGTTTTACGTGAAGAAATGTATGTCTTTCTGTACATATCTCTCTATAGCTAACTACCAACTATTAATTTACATATGATTTATTGTTTCTATTTTTTACATATGATCCTTGTCAGGGTGCAGAGTAGTCGTACAAACCTTAGTTGAGAGTGTTTAGCTGTTTCTATATCTCCTGTCTAGCATTCATTGTCATGTTTGAAGACATAGTATTGCAAAGCAATATTAATTGGCTTACCAACTCAAAAAAAAATAGCATTTTATTATATGTTGTGTGCTCTACATATGCTGATGTAATACCACATATTATATCTTGGGACCTTATCAAAATATCAACATTATACTACCGTATCAAAATATAAACAAAAAAAAAGGGCTTCTTTCCTGCACGGGGGCATCTCTATTTTTTTGATAAGGTGCATCATGTTTATTTGCTGAGTCGTTTTCCCTAAATATAAAACAGATATCGGTGTAGGTATTGTATTTTAGTGGAAAATACAAAAAAAAAATCAGATTATTCTGTGTCATATGCTTGTGCTATACTGGAAACATGTTTTGTAATTTGTGTATTCTCCTGTGTGTGCACTATTTCATCGGTATATCATTTCTAAACGGTAAGCCTATCTGTCTGCACAGGATGCACCAGACGAAGACAGTGAAACTGAAGATGAGATCGATGTTCTAGCTATTGATGACTTGATCGTCGAGCCAGTGGGTGCTAAACCAATTCTTCTGATCCTTTTGATATATCATTGAAGGTACCAGAAAGAAACACAGATACAGGGGTGTGTTTGTAGACAAGAAACACAACCCAGTGATCCTAATCGTGTAGTTTGCTGTCATTTGTAGTTCCTCACACCACATTTGCTGTCATAGCAAGATCTGGAGTTGCCATTTGTAGTACACATTTGGTTCATGCTTGACAGATGGTTGATGTGAAATTTGACTGTAATATTTGAATCTGAAATTTGAGCTAAAATCTGTTATATTTGTTGCACACATTATTTGAACTCGAGGCACTAACAAGGGTGCCTCCAAAGGATTTACATTAGAGGCATTATAAAAGATGTTCTTTAAAAAATGCATTAAATATGTGTTTTTGAAGGCACTTCAAAAATGCCTCAAAAGTTATACTTTTGAAGGCACTTCAAAAGAGCCTCAGAAGGTATAATATTGAAGGCACTTCAAAAGTGCCTCAAAAGGTCACTTTTGGAGGCAATTTTAAAAACTGCCACAAAAGACTTTTTCCTACCGGGGTAAAAATTGCACTTTTATTTTTGCCTAAAAAGTCTTTCAAGGCATTTATTTGACTTCTTGAGGCACTTTAGAGTGCCTCAAATTCGAGTTTGTGATGTAGTGTTAGGAAGGCAAACATTTGTTAAGAACTGTAGCTAGCATCACTTAGGCGACAAAAAATCATAAAACTAATGATCGATATCACGATAGACACATAGGGACGTTGAGAGCCCCAAAATTGCAATGGCTCTGTCCTCGGAATAGATGTGCACTTCTTAGTCGGCTGATGAGCTAGCTGGAAACAATGTTCTTATGTCAATCTTTTCGTCCTGCTGCATTATATTCCACCACGAGTCAGGTAAGGAAAACAAATGTTTAAGTGTTGTTCAGATCTGTACGTAGCAGCATCACTTATACTTATAGGCGACCAAAATCTCATAATATAACCAGTCACGTGTTGAAGGTGATTGCGACTTGGGAGAGATGTACAAGGACGTACATAACGGAGAAGTTCCTTCGGGAGGTCCACCCATCGTCACCCGACGTCACTAGCGGAGAAGGCATCAAGGCTGATGGTGTGAATCTAATACATCTTTTTGATCTCTTATTGAATTATCTTCTGCACTTCTGAGTAAGACTATCTCCATCAGGGTGACGTTTTGTGAGCATATATGTTATCGGGTTGTTGCAAATTGCGTTGCTGAATCCTGCTGGTTACGCCAACTGTTGTCAGGGCTTCACCAGTCTACACCTCGCGCCACGATTGTGTATTGCGACAATGTCTCCGTCATGTATTTGTCGACTAATTCGGTGCAGCATCATCGCACCAAACATGTGGAGATCGATCTCCACTTCGTCCGTGATCGCGTGGCTCTTGGTGAAGCTCGTGGTATGCATGTTCCCACGAGTTCCCAGTTTGCAGACATATTTACCAAGGGACTGCCTATAGGTATTTTCAAGATTTTAGACCAGTTTGAACATCGTGGCTGGCACCGTTCCGACTGCGGGGGGCTGTTGAAATACCTGTACCGTATACCTGTAGTTCTGTACTTAGATTGTCGTTTTGTATATTCAGTTCTGTTGTGACTGTAGCACTAGACTTCAGGAAGAGCAAGTCTCTCGCATGACATGCGCCTGCGTGTGCCACCGCCCTGCATGTCCACTCAATCATGTATAACTGTAACCCATCTCGATCAATGCAATGCACAGACAATTCCCCAAACCTTCTCTTGGAACGGACATTTCCTTCATTACTAGACTAACAACATGAATCTTGTGGGTTTTGGCAAACACATCATGCCACCTCTTCTACGATGGTTAGTGTCTTGCTCATAATGTGCGGTATTGGCACCTTGAACCAGTGCCGTTCTAACTAATTTTTAGACTCAAGGTGAGTTAAAGTAACTATAAATATACTAAACTTTTATACTTTATAAAAAAATCATACTATGGTTTTAACAAATATATGTTTATACTACTTAGTTAGCATATTTAACCATACAGTAAATTTCTTTAATTTTTTCAGTTATGTAGTTGCAATGTATATCATTAAATATATATATCTAAGTTGCGAAAGAAGTTTTTTTCCTTTGTGAAATATTATGCTTAATGAGATACACAGCCACCATTAATGCAAAAAATGCATGCCTTCTTGATTTTTTTTTTTACAATTGATGAATTATATAGTGTATGTGTATATAATTGTGTGAATATTCTTCCAAATTTTTAATATTATTTAATATATTTATAAGGATTCAAAACATTCATACTAAAAAATATCTTAACAGATGTGTGTAGTGTATGGTTATAGAAACATATTGAACCTTCCGTGGGAGGCGTTTTGGCCCCCCAGCTCACATGCTCATGCCTAACTTTTTTGGGGTAATGAACTGACAATTTTTCTCCTCTCTAAAAAACAACAAATTAGCGGCCAAATTCGAATTTAAAAATATCTTTTCAGAGCATTGATTTTGTATTTTTTGCATAGAGCAGAAAAAATGTCATTTCCTTACGAAATTTGGCACGTATGTAGCAAACTTTTATATGTTCATGAGCAAAAAAATTTCTAAAATGTTTTAATTTTTTTCAATTTGCTTCAGCCCAGCCTCCCTGCGAGGCCTTGCTCGCTCCATAGAACCAAAATTTAAAATAGGGTCAGCCCTGCTATAGCCTTTGGAGAGGCTTCGGGCTATGACCCTCAAATACTAAACCTAGAATAGCCACTAATAGCCTAGCTAAACCGATTTAGCCCCTTAGCCGCTAAACTTTGCGCTCAGCGGGGCAACAATTTTGGACCAAAATTTTCCGTTGAGCCTAATTTCATAGCCAAAATCTATCTTATGGTAACCCTATCTCAAAAATCTCTATTTTCCTCTTCGATCCCCCAAAAATGTCAGCAGATAGGAGAGGCGGGAACGAGGCAGCGCGCACCCTCCCACACCCGGCCGCCCCCGCTCCTCTCCGCGTTGTTAAAAGTTTTGACATGTGGTAACTCTATGTCTAATATATGTATATGATGCCTATATTTTGATATTTTTTCCATATTATTTAGTAAAACCGCTATATGGCCTTAGCCCCGCTATAGCCTTTTGCAACTCCTGAAATCGTCGGGGCTAAAGGTACTAGCCGGCTATTTTAAACTTTGATGAGAAATTAGTTGTCCTTTATATGTATTTGTATTACACTAAGACAACAAAAAAGGCTAGCAAGGATCTCGATGCACCTATAAACATCCCAAATAGGTAAGTCGGTGTTCATAAAAACACCTCCCTGGAGAAAATAATCAAGACATAATCAGGGAAGAACTTGGTACTTTCCCTCGTAAAAATCAGGTTTGAGAACTGTGTCTCGACAGCGATGGTGTTTTGTTACTTGTGCAAGGAGAAAGACTATCCTTTTGTTGTGCATATACATGGTCCCAGCTCCACGGCGCCACGCCACTCCCGTGGAGAGGAGATTGTGGAAAAGGTTCTTATGTCGAATGGAACTTCTACACCATTGATACTTGAGAGCATGTGAGACGAATAATATATAGTTAGATCTGGTGAGCATGGAACTTCTACACCACTGGTCAACCCCGTCTCTCCTCTTGGATCCGAGGAGCCACTTATGGACCATAGGGTGCAGTCGTTGGCACACACCCACCAGCAGCGCCATCTTCTTCAGGTTTTGTACGGAAGGAAAAACAGCAGGAAACCCTCCCTCGAAGGCGATGGCGGTGGGCAGCAGAGAGACCAGGTCAAGAGGAATCGGTGGCCTTCTAAAAATGCTCTGGCTTGCCGGCGCTCCTATTTGCAGAGTTCTCTACATGGGCCACTACGAGTGTGTGGCCCAATAACATGTATTGTTTATATTTTTATTTTCTTCTGTTTTATTTTCTCCTTTTTATTTTATTATTCTTTTTTAGAGTATAAAATATGTTCGCGTATGTGGAAAAATAAGAAAATAATAAAAAATCTTTATAAAAATATAAATTTACATATGTAAGAAAAACTAATTAAAAAATTATGAACAATTTCAAATATGAATATTTATGTTAGTTGAATGATTTTTCCGGAAAAGAAACTTTATTTTATTTCAACGGTTTTACAAAAAAATAACATTAACCTTATTTAAACAATTTTTCAATATGAACATTTTTGTTATCATGATTTTCTAATAAGAACATTTGTCTTCAATAAGCGAGGCGAGGCGGACGGCGGAGGAGGAGTGCGCATCGACTCTCCGAGTCTCATTCCCGCTCCTAGTGCCAAATCTGAATGAGCCTTGACAGTTTTAGGATTTGTTTTAGGCTAAATGGGCAATGGCCCAGTAAAATCCAATATACTATTCTGGAATTTCAAAACGGCTCCTGAGCTCATATGCTTTTGTCTGAATATAAAATTAAAGAAACTTAAAAAAACTCAAAGTCAATTGAAAAAGGTAGCAACAAACATATCTAAGTGTTCTATATACGTGTAAAGTTTCATGATGAAATGATATTTTATTTATTCGCATAGAACACTGGACAAATGTTATTCGTTCCGAAATTTTACATGGATGTAACACACTTGGATACATTCAACTTTTGATTTTTTTACTGTGTTTTGAATTTTCTACTTGGCCAGGGGCCATATGAGGTCGGGAGTCAAAACTGTGTTCTCCCTACATTTGTTGCCCACGATATCTCCATTTTTATCTTCCGAAATAGATAACATTATCCTCCAATGGTCCTATCTTGTGCACTCTAGAAGCCGTAAGATATTAATTTGATAGCTACTCCCTCCGTTCCACATGAAATACATATACTACCACAGTATATTAGTCCTACGCGTAGTTCTAGGTCGTCAGTTTGATCAACTTAATATGATGCATACATGACAAAAAATATATCATTAGAAACTTTGCATTCTATATTTTCTAACAATATATTTTTTATGTTATATAATTAATATTATATATCAAATTGATAACCTAGGGACACGCACAAGACTAATATACCTAGACGGAGGAAGTAGATACATCCATTTAAGATTCATCTAATATGAAACGGAGAGAGTAGCTTGTTAGGTTTCTTGTTTGACTCACTACACGAAGAGCAGCATGCAACCACCGTCGTGCCGTCGCTCGATCGATTGGCACGTGTGTACATACCTACCAAGCTACCTAACATGCAAAACTACCCGTCAATAAAAACATGGGAAACTATGCTACCAGCTCGTACTCTCAAGCCTATAAATACATCGCTCCACCAATGTGTTATGCAAACCAAGTTCCACACACAACACAGCACAGCGCTTGCTTGATCATCGTGAACCAGGTTCAGCGAGATCTCTTATCAACCAGCACGACGACGATGAGCTCCTCCGACGACGTCGCCGCCGGCGGGTGCGAGAAGACGTCGTGGCCGGAGGTGGTGGGGAAAACCATCAAGGAGGCCAAGGCCATCATCCTCAGGGACATGCCGGACGCCGACATCGTCGTCGTCCCCGTCGGCTCCGTGGTGACGCAGGAGTTCAGGCTCAACCGCGTCCGCATCTCCGTCGGCACCGTCGCCGTCGCCGAGATCCCCCACGTCGGTTAGCTAGCCATGTTGCTCTTCCGTGGTGCTAATAGCCAGCATACAGATATGCTGGCTCACTGGATCAGTGCTCACGAATAAATCTATATTGGAGGAATAAAAATGTATGCATCTCATGTGTGTTTGATCGTTCATCTATATAACATGCGTGCTTCTTGTGAGGTCCATGTCCATCCATGCGTGCTTCTTGCCTCTGTAATTTCCGTGCAATCGGCAGATAAAGGCTAAATATGTACTGTACTTTAGGCTGTGCACAATACGTTGCTCGAGGTAAAAAAGGCTCCACACCACGGTCTATTTTTGCTAAGGGGGGCCAATCAACCATTATGCAACTTGGAGGATGCCATATAGCTTAATTTTGGAGCTCAGATTCACGTAATATCTCTAAATGTATAGGGGAGCTTTAGAAAAAAAAAATAGCATAGGGGAGCCAGGCTCCAGCTCTGCCCCCTATTGGCTCCGTCCGTGTTGATGCCGTATTGAATTGTTGCCAGTTTTTACCTAAAAGTCTGAACCAATGTGGAATGGTTGTACTGATATATTTCAGCATCGGCATGCCCTCGTTGGTCCAGCCCAGCTTTAGAAATAAATTTGTTTTTATCCTGTGAGTTGGTTCCATCTTGGGCTACTAGCTGGAAACCCAAAACAATGCATTTCTCTGAGTATCAAGTATCAACCTGCCGATCTTTTTGTCTTGTACTCTTGTGCTATACATTACTAATCTGCTAGCTAGTTAGCGGTCAGGTTAGCTGCCTGCCGTTGGGATCCCAAAATTAAAGTTGCAACGGCAAATGTTCGCATACGTACGTACGTATAGATGTGCACTTCCTAGCTAGTCGACTGATGAGCTGGAAACAATATTCGCATATACGTACGTCAATCCTTTCGTCCTGCTGTATTGTATTCCACCACGAGTCAATCAGTCGTCGGGTAAGGAGAACAAATGTTCAATTCTTGTTCAGAATTGTACGTAGTAGAATCACTTATAGGGCGCCCGAAATCTCATAATATAACCGGTCACGTGTTCAAGGTGATTGCGAGAGATGTACAGGGACGTACGTAGCGGAGAAGTTCCTTCGGGCAGATGCACCGGCCCATCTTACGCGCCCGACGTCAGTAGCCGAGAAAACATCTTAGCTGATGATGTGGACGTAATTCGTCTCTTTGAGATCTTGAAATGGTCTCTGCACATCCGAGTAACACTATCTCCCTCAACGTGCCGTTTTGACACCCGGAAGTATACTAGCACCAGGTTTTAAAATGTATCTAAACATATTTTGAAATGTCAAAAAAGATAGAAATCTCTGCATTGACATCTCGATGTTCTATGTGTTCACAAAATCACTTTACGGCAACCGATATTTTTGTGTCGTGTGTAAAAAGATAACATTTAGATCCAAAAATTCGCCTGATTTTTTTTGTATTTTTTACACAACCTACAAAAAAAATGTTTGTTTTACCCAAGCTTTGTGTGCCCACATGGATGTCGAGGTCTACGTACGAAAATTTTGTACATAATTGAAGACTATGATCTCCTGCGTGTTCTCACGGGGCTATACTTGCACGACGGTTGATATGTGGTCAACTGGCAATTTTGGGGTTTCGGTAACAGGTAGAGCGGTAACGGTTACGTCGACGAGTGAAATTTGGTTGAGGGAAGACTTTGGTAGTCAACTCTTGTTCCAGGGCATATCGGACGAATTTTCGTGTTGGTCTGCCCATGCTGTGAAGTCGGAGTTGTATACCCTCAAAAAAAAAGATGGAGTTGTTGTCGCATGCGAGCGATGACGATGGCATGCATCGGAAGGTTCAGTCGTGCATGTCTCCATCGGGCGCGAGTCTTTCCCATCTTCCCTTCGGATCTAGTTTTCAGAATATGAGCTGTCAGTTCTCTATGCGATAGGTCGATTGTTTTCGGCGTCGTGGGTTTCACGAAGCCGATGCGGCGAGGTTTTCTTTGGTCGTCGTTCTTCTATAAAGTCGGAGTCATATGCTCGTGGAAGAGTGATGACGATAACACCGACTGAAATGACGGCTCTCTTTTCGGCAGAACAATTTGTGTCTTCCCATGAGGAGGTGATCAACATCTTCCACCTGGGGGCAGAAAGGGCAGCTAGGAGACACGCCGAGCTCGTGTCGAAAGCGTCTGTCGTTGGTGGAGAGACGGTGGCGGCGGGCCAGCCAGTTGAAGATCCTACATTTAAGAGGTGCTGCATTCTTCCAAACTTTCACAGCCAGATCATCAGATGGAACATGCCTAAAGAAATTAGCGTAGAAATCTCTGTTCGTAAAGGGTTTTTGTGAAAGACGGCAAACTCGAGTGTCGGCTTCCTGTTGGTTTAGGGTAATGGTTTGGAGGTCATTTATCAGAGCTGCCAACTCAAAGGTGGCTGTCGAGGAGAGGCGAGGGACGAGGATGAGGGAGACAACAGGATCCAGAACGGCAACAACCTGGGCATGCGGTCGGGTGGTATGCAAGAAGAGGGCATGATATCGGAGACTAAGTGGGGAGTCTCCGAGCCAGCAGTCGAGCCAGAATGCCGTGTGGCGGCCGTTGGCAAGAGAGGTAGAGGAGTGGAGCCGAAAGGAGGCAAGGCCATTGACAATGCACTTCCACATGGGAGTGTCAAGGTGGTGGGGATCCCCTCAGTCTCTGTCGCTTGACCAACCATATTGGCGATGAAACCACAGATTCCAGGGGGCGTCAGAGGGAGAGTGAAGCTTGGCTAGAAATTTCGAGAGAAGGGCAGAGTTTCTTCTCTCTCCTCTCCGTTGGTGCGGCGGCGGGCCAGCGGTGCTCCCCTTCTCGGCGCCGTCCTCTTCCTTATCCCATCCTCTTCTCCCTCTTCTGACAGGTTTTGTCGCCCGGACGGCCGGTCACCCGTAAGCTAGTCTCCCCCGTTTTAGACACATTTCAAAATGTCAAAAGTTTTATGATAAAAAGCTCCGCGCATACGAGTCTCGCAATTAGTACGCTCACAAAGCCGTTTCAGGAAAAACCCATTTTGTTGTACCGTGTGTAAAAAAATATCGGTACTTACAAATGCACATCCAAGGTCGGCTGGGTGGGTGCATGTATCTCCCGTGGTCCTCCACGTGGCCGCCGACGTGCCGCGGCCAAACCGTGTCGTCGTCTCGTCTATAGATGCGGGTGGTCCGGTTTGTCCCGGTGACCAGCTGGCCCGGACCTGGATTTTGTTACCAATAGGGTAAAGGTCCGGCCCACAAAAAAATACTTCCATTGTGGATCTTTCGGTAATCACTAAAAAAAGGGTTCCCTTTGTAAAGGGAACTTTTCCTCCGCTCTACTCGCGCCAAGTGGCGCCTTCTCCTCGTTTGGTCCCCCTTGGGTGTTTGCATGTGTGACAAGTGGCAACACTAGAGAGTTTTGGTGGGATTTTCCCATCCCACCGGTTGGGGTACGGATGGGTGGAAACGCATTTATTTTTAGATTCGTTTTTTAAAAATGAAATATCTCTAGAACCGTATTTTAGAATTATGAACCGTTTTCATATTTGAGATCTTCGCGTCGAGATCTTCAAAACTAGATCCCATGTTGATAAGTTTCGAGAAACTTTTTTTTGTACTACCGGTTCTATATAGTTTGTACACTCGGTAGCATTGTAGTTGTACATCATGTGTAGTTTTGTACTTTCTGTTATTTTTCGCGCGGATGTACAACGATGTGTGCGCGGATGTACGACGATGTGCGTGCGGATGTACAGGTGAGTTGGGCGCGGATGTACAGCAGGTTCGCGTGGATGTACACCGATGTGCGCGCGGATGTACATCCGAATCGCACTATTCTGTACTTTCTATTGTATATACTCTGTACTTTTATGTGGCGCGTTAGCGTAGGCGTTAGGGTACGGAGGATTCGTCGCCGTCGACACGATAGCGTCGACGAGCGATGAAGCCTCCGTACCCTAACGCCCCGAGGCTGAGTCCGCCCGTACGCCGCGTAGCGGCGACGGGGGACGAAGCCGAGCCGCTAGATCATGAAAAACTTGTAACTCGTATATATAACTTAGGAGTTAGGATGGGGGTGGCAAATAACCCAATTTATATACCGGTATGGAAGAGAGATTTAGATTTAATTTATTTGTACATTTGATTCTATAAATTTACTTATGTGTAGTTGTACATCGGTCGGAGCGTACCACGTACGTCCATCGTTGATCGTTTTGTACAACGTCTTGCACGCGCGCTTCATGGAGGACGCGGGGGCCTCGCTTGCATGCAAGGACTTGCGGTGCTGCCGTTCTGTCTGATAGGTAGTAGCAAAATCCGTTTTGGCTAGGTAGTAGCAAAATTCGTTTTGGCTTATTCTAATAAAGTACCACGTGGCAGGTCAACAACGTTAAAAGTTTCCTTTTGAAAGGGAACCCTTTCTATAGTCACACCCGGATCTTTCCCTTTCGATCCGCACCTCTCGAGAGACACAGACGGGACGGAGTAGCCGCTGCGCCGCCGCCGCAGTAGGCAACGCGTCGGCGTCACAATTAGACACAGACGGGACGGAGCATTACTGTTGATAATATATTTGAACACCCCCATCACGACATGACTAACAAACTACACAAAATCCCGAACCGATGAATGGAGAATGGTTGGCAATATATTTCAACACCCCTCTTACGTCAATGTTAGACATATACAGAAAGGCCGCAACTATATCTACAAGTATTAATATTATTTTGAACCTCTAACTAATATCCGGAAAAGCCGCAATTATATCTACACCTAATATTGTGTTGGCCGAATATTGAACTTAAAACATCTCGATATCATATTAATTTGATGCACCAACTAGTGCACTTAAAATTCTGAACCGGTAGAAAAATGAGGGTATCAACGACATACCACTCCAAATCTACTATGGCACTCCAAATCTACTTTTTTATAAAGGGATTATATTACTTAAAAAGTTTTAAGCATTATATCCGGCCTCTGCATAGCTAAGATGCACACAGCCAACACAAGTCCACAAGTCCGGAGAACTAATAAAGTAAAAAAGCGAATTACATATCATAATGAGAAAATGTAAAGACGCCTAAGATAGTGGAGGCCCAATCCTCAGATTATGCTGCCATCCACGTTGGAAACAAAATCCATTGCCGAAGCCTCCAACCGCGTAGACACCTCCATGAACATGTCGCGATGACTCACACGCTGTAGTGGCGACCATGAACGGATCACGGCTGTGCACCGGTAGATGACCTGCAAAAGGGAATAATTTTTATCATTAAAAACCTTGTCATTTCTACACAGGCAGAGCGACCATACAACGGCAATCGCTCCCGCCCTAATTAATAGCTTAAACCTAGAATCCACCCTGTTGAGCCAATTGCCGAAAATATTTGCAACGCTTCTTGGGGGATATAAGTTTGATGCTATCTGGATGGTTGACCATATAGATCTAGCGAAACTGCATTGGAAGAAAAGGTGTTTAATACTCTCGTCATGATGACAGAATATACACTTTTTACTACCCTGTCAATTCCGCTTCGCAAGGTTGTCTCTAGTAAGAATTACCCCTCGGCGAAGATACCAAGTGAAAATTTTGGTTTTCAGAGGTATCTTCATTTCCAAATCTTTTTATTATTATCAGCTGGAACCTCATGTTGGATTAAGACTTTCTACATAGAATCCACCGAGAATTTTCCATTCTCTTTGAGATTCCATAGAAATACATTAGGTCCCTACGTCAAATGCACAGAGGCTAGACGATGAAGCAAGGCATTCCACGATGCTTGCCTAGAACCAAATATACTTCTCCTGAGCGACACATTAGGTGGGAAGGATTCCATCAGCTTAGCGAGTGTATCTCCTTTGTGACGCACAATATTGTACAAGGCCGGATATTGTTCTCAGAGCGTGGTATTACCCAACCATTTATCCTCCCAGCATCTAATTTGAGATCCATCCTTAATAGAGAAAGACCCATGTGGAAAGAAGTATTTATTCGTGGCCATAAGGCCCGCCTAGAAGTGGGAATCACCTGGCTTCCAATATATCAGAGAGAGAGCCTGGGAATCCACATACTTCCTTTTCAGGAGGTTTGCCACACACCATCTTCAGTCAGAAGCTTGAAGATCCACTTGCCAAGGAGAGCTTTGTTCTTAACATCCAAGTCATGAACACCAAGTCCTCCTTGGTCTTTTGGGCAGCAAACCACACTACATTTAGCCAAACGGTACTTCCTCTTTTCACTATCCCCTTGCCAAAAGAATCTTGAACGGAAATAGTCCATTTTTTCAAGACTCCTTTAGGAAGTTGAAAGAAAGATATCATATACAGTACCATAATAGTCAGGACTGAATTAATGAGTACCAATCTTCCCCCTAAGGATAGCAATTTGCCCTTCCAGCTGTTTAGCCTAGCTTGAAGTCGTTCCTCCACCGGCTTCCACTCAGCATTTGTTAATCTCCGATAATGAATCGGAATACCCAAATACCTAATTGGAAACTGGCCCTGGCTACATACAAAAAGCTCCGCATACAAGGAAACATCATCTTGTGCCTCACCAAAACAAAACAACTCGCTCTTATGGAAATTAATCTTGAGACCGGATAATTGCTCAAACGCTGGTAGGATTAGCTTCAGGTTTTTTGCTTTTTCGATGTCATGTTCCATAAAGAGGATTGTATCGTCAGCGTATTGTAGGATAGATAGGCCCCCATCAACCAGATGCGGAATCACCCCTACAATTTGGCCATCTGACTTTGCACGTTCAATCAAGATGGCCAACATGTCTGCCACTATATTAAATAGTATTGGCGAAAATGGATCACCCTGTCGAAGTCCTTTTTTGGTTTGAAAGTACTTGCTAGTATCATCATTGACTTTAATGGCTACACTTCCACCCGAAATGAAGCTATGGATTAGAGCGCACCACTCATCAGAGAAACCTTTCATTCTGAGGGTTTGTTGGAGAAAAGACCATTTAACCTTATCATAGGCTTTCTAGAAATCAAGCTTTAGAATGACCCCATTCAGCTTTCTCCTATGTAATTCGTGCACTGTCTCATGAAGGGTAACCACTCCATCTAGGATGTTGCGCCCTTGCATAAATGCAGTTTGAGATGGACGAACCACATGATCTGCCACAGTATTCAACATTAACGTAGCCACTTTAGTGAAAATTTCGAAGCTAACATTAAGAAGGCAGATTGGTTTGTATTGTTGAATCCTTTCCGCCTCATTAATCTTAGGTAGCAAACTTATTTCACCAAAATTTAGCCGGAACAACTCCAATTGTCCATCGTGAAGGCAACTGAACAACTCTAATAGATCTGACTTGATGACGTCCCAAAAGTTCTGGTAGAATTCTGCTGGGAAGCCGTCTGGACCAGGAGCTTTGTTGTGTTCCATTTGGAAAACCGCCTTTCTTACTTCATCCTCCGAATACGGGGCAATAAGGTGGCTATTTTCCTCCAATGACACCTGAGGGATATCGTCTGTTCGGGACTCATCCAAAATGAAGTTTCCTTCCTCGGGAGCCCCAAACAGACCTTTGTAGTAATTGGTTATATACGACTTAAGCTGTTCATGGCCCTCAATCGTCCCCTTATCCTGGACAAGAGAATAAATACGTTTTTTCCTGTGTCTGCCATTGGCAACACTATGGAAATATCTCGTATTCGAGTCTCTTTCTAGAATGAATTTAGCTTTTGAACGTTGATACCATTTAAGCTCTTCCTCACGCAGTAGCCTCGCTATCTCTGTATTTGATTGGCTTTAGAGCTCAATTTCTTGCACGGATAGCGGACGAATTTCTACCAATGCCTCGAGGTAATCAATAATAGATGATAGTCGTTGTTTTTATTTTTTTTAAGTAAACCCGTTGTGTGTTCACCCATCCAATAAGGTAGTTACGTAATGCACGTATTTTGTTATTCCACCTTTGAATTGGAGTCTCACCAGCAACGGGTCTCTCCCATATCTTTTTAACCAACTCCAGAAAGCCTTCACGATGTAACCATCCAAGTTCAAACTTGAACCTGGGAGTACACAGTGGCCTAGGCAAGCCAGTGGTTAGTAAGATAGGAGCATGGTCTGACAGATCCACAATACGCTCTAGAGCCCGTACCGATACCAATGGAAATTTTGATTCCCAGTGTGTATCCATCAGTACACGGTCTAGCTTCTCATATGTAGGTTCTGGCAGACTATTTGCCCAAGTAAATTGTCTTCCAATCATTGATACCTCTCGCAAATCGAAGCTGTGAATGACCGCATTGAATAGGAAAGGTCAATGATTGTCAAAACGACCTCTACTTTTCTCAAAAGGGAATATCAGCAAGTTAAAATCCCCCCAATGAGCATTGGGTGTGGGTTATCCTTAGCTAGATTAACCACCTCTCTAAGAAAAGCCGCCTTTGGTTCCTCTTGAGAAGGTCCATACACGGTGACCAGACTCCATGTGAAGTTGTCAGCTTTGTTTCGGATATGGAGTTTAATATGAAACTCACCATCCGAAGCATCCAACACTTCCATAGTATCAGTCCTTACTCCGAGTAAAATACCCCCAGAGCGACCCCTTGGCGGGCGAGAGTGCCAAGCAAAGTCGAACCCACCGGACAGCCGGTGGAGTAAATTTTGGGAGAACTCACGCCTACCCGTTTCAGAAATAGCCAAAAAATCCAAATTATGATCCCGAACAGCATCAGCAAAATGCAAGTATTTAGCCAAGTCACCAAGACCTCTACTATTTGCAAACATGCCATTTATCGGGAAACTTTGGATAATTTAGGCCTTTTCTTAGAACTCTTGTTGGATGAAGATTTGGACTTACGGGTAAAACAACGGTGTTAATGTCTCTTTTGATATTAGTATTGCTTACTTCATGCACTTTACTTAATGCAACTGTCTGTTGCTTGCAACTTAATACCGTTGGGTGACAGGCTGGATAGCGATCCCACGGTGGACTTTTTAGACAAAAACGCAGTTGGACTCAACGGTCTTTGTTCCTTGTCGTGATGCCTCCATAAATATTATCATGTCCTTTTTGTCATAGCTAAATTGGGTTTGTGTCATGATCTTGTCAATTGCCTAGCTGTAATTCGTTCACCCATCACATGCATATTTTATTTACTTGAGAGACTCCACTAGTGAACCCATGGCCCCCGCGGTCCATCTTTTTACATTGTTTACAACCTCATTTACTTGCTTTTAATCATCATTACTCCTCTGGTCACTTTTCATATTTCATCTATTTCATCATACAATTAACCGCTTTGTTTTCTGCGAGACCGGAAAGATTGACAACCTTTCCGCCGTTGGGGGCAAAGTATTTTGGTTGAGTGTGTGCAGGTCCACATCTGTTGAAGTTCAAGCGCCAGAGATCTTCAAAATTCACCTCGTTGTTGATTTCAAAGTCCTACTGGTTCGATAAACCTCGGTTCGTTAAACGAGGGAAAACTGGTACTAGCTGCAATTCCGCCTTCGCTTGGGGCACCACCCAACTTATTTTAATACAGCAGCAAGCTCTTTTCTGGCGCCGTTGCCGGGGACTTTAGAGCTACAGCAAGGGGAGTCCCATACTCTCAATCTCTTTACTTTGTTTTTGTCTTGCTTGCTTTATTTCTCGTTTAGTTTATTTTCCTGTTTCAAAATTTTAAAACCCAAAAAATTAGTGTAGTCTTTATTCCTCTCTTGTTATTTTATCTTATCGTTATGTCTTCTACTGAAAACACCAAGTTGTGTGACTTTACTAGCACTAATAACAATGATTTCATATGCTCTCCAATTGCTCCACCCGCTACTAAAGCGGAATCTTATGAAATTAAACCAGCCTTGCTAAATCTTGTTATGAAAGAGCAATTTTCCGGTGCTAGTACTGATGATGCCGCCTCTCATTTAAATAACTTTGTTGAGTTATGTGATATGCAAAAGTATAAAGAGGTAGAAAGTGACATCATAAAACTGAAACTTTTCAGAATGGTTATTGTCTTTGCCTAAAAATAGCATTGATTCTTGGATTAAATGCAAACATGCTTTTATTGGAAAATATTATCCACCTGCTAAAATCATACAACTAAGGAGTAACATTATGAACTTTAGACAATTTGATAATGAACATGTTGCTCAAGCTTGGGAGAGAATGAAATCTATGGTTAAGAATTGTCCCACGCATGGATTAACTATGTGGATGGTTATCCAAACTTTTTATGCAGGTTTGAATTCTTCAAGGAACCTTTTGGACTCGGCCGTGAGAGGCACCTTCATGTCCACAACATTAGGTGCAGCAACTAAACTCTTGGATGAGATTATGACAAATTATTCACAATGGCACACCGAACGAGCTCCAAGTGGTAAGAAGGTAAATTCTGTTGAGGAAATCTCCTCTTTGAGTGATAGGGTTGATATGATTATGTCTATGCTTGCTACCAATCAGTCCAATATTGATCCTAATAATGTTCCACTTGCTTCATTAATTTCCCAAGAAAAGGATCAAGTTGATGTTAATTTTCTTAATAGAAACAACTTCAACAATAATGCTTACCGAAATAATTTTGGTAGTAACAACTATAAGCCTTATCCTCCCAATAATGGCAACTTTAATGGTAATTCTTGTAATCCTAATAAGAATGTGTCCTCTGATCTTGAAAATGTTTTAAAGGAATTTATCACTTCGCAAAAAGCTTTTAACAAAACTGTTGAAGAGAAGTTGGAAAAACTGGATAGTCTAGTCTCTAAAGTAGACGTTCTTGCTCATGATGTTGAAATTTTGAAAATTAGAACCACTCCAAATCAAGACAAACATAATGAATCTTTAAATTCTATCTCTCTTCAAATTAATGAAAATGAAAGGATGATGGCTCTCTTGAAAGCTAGGTGGGCTAGAGAGGCTGAAGAAGCTAGAATTGCTGAAATGAATAGGAAAATTGTTAAAGTTTATACTATCCAAACCACTAAAGAGGATCCTCCTAGTTTATTTAAAGATTATGAAATTGATTTTGATAATTGCAATCTTACAAGTTCCTACAAAAACTTGCTAAGACACCGGATGCTAGTAAAATAAATCTTGCCTTTACCAAACACATTACCGATGCTCTTATCAAGGCTAGGGAAGAAAAACTAAAGCTTGAAACCTCTATCCCTAGGAAGTTAGAAGATGGTTGGGAACCCACTATTAAGATTAAAATAAATGACTTTGATTGCAATGCTTTATGTGATCTTGGTGCAAGTGTTTCTGTTATGCCTAAAAGTTTCTATAATATGCTTGATTTAAATCCTTTGGAAGAGTGCTATTTAAATGTTCATCTTGCTGATTCTTCTAAAAAGAAACCTTTGGGTAGAGTTGATGATGTCCTTATTGTTGTTAATGATAATTATGTTCCCGTTGATTTTATTGTTATGGATATTGAGTGCAATGCTTCTTGTCCTATTATTTTGGGAAGACCGTTTTTGAGAACTGTTGGTGCTATTATTGATATGAAAGAGGGAAATATAAGGTTTCAGTTCCCCCTTAAAAAAGGTATGGAACACTTCCGTAGAAAGAGAAAGAAGTTTCCTTTTGAATCAATTATAAGGTCAAGCTATGCTCTTAATGTTGCAAAGGCCTCCGAAAAAAACTTGATATTTGGCATTGCGCCTAGCTAAAAGGCGTTAAAGAAAAGCGCTTGCTGGGAGGCAACCCATCTTTTATTTTCAGTTTTCTTTTTGCTTTTCTTGAGTCATGAAGTTATTACCTCTGTAGCAACTCCATTGTATCTTTTTCTTTTGGTTTTTTGTGCCAAGTTTAGCCTCTAATGCATTGAAAGTGCGAGGTATTGTGTTGCTGTCCAAAAACAGATTATGTGCGCCTGTTGCACGACAATCCAAAAATCGCCAGAATTTTATCTTTTTCTGATAATTTTTTACAGCAAGCTTGATGCTTTTATGTATCTTTCGTTAGTTTTAAGTTTTTGATTTGAGCTGCAGAAGTGCCCCGAAAAATTCGATCTTTATAGACTGTTCAGATTTTGACAGATTGTGCTTTTATTTTGCATTTGTCTCTTTACCATCGTCATATGTGATACTCTAGGGGTAGAGTGCCACATTGAGGCTTAGTAAACAGTATCTAATGCCCAATGAAGTTGTTCGCAATTTGTCATGAGTTGAACACATGTGTATTTTAATTTATGAGCACTAACCCTCTAATCAAATTATGAGAAGTTTTGTGTGAAGGGAGTTTTTAAGTTCCAAAGAAGAGGAATATGAAGAAATCGAGGATGGATCAGAGCTCAAGCTTGGGGATGCCCCCATGGAACCCCCTCAGAATAACAAGAACCATCAAGAGTCAAAGCTTGGGGATGCCCAAGGCATCCCCTCATCTTCATCGACTATCATAAGGTCGTCTTCGTTGAACTTCATTTTTATCACTTTACATATTATGTGCTATGCTTGGAGCGTCTTTTTATTTTCAGTTTTGTTTGTTTGTTGGTCATATCTTTGTTGGATCCTAGCTTTATTTGTGTGGGAGAGAGACACGCTCCTCTTTTTCGTTAGAATACTCCTTTGCTTCGCTTATATCTTTTTTAGTATTCTTAGCTACTGTCTGTTTTCTAGTAAGCTCTCGCTTTTAGCTTTTATCTTGTTTAGAGTTGCTAGTTGTTAAGTTAAACTCTCTTGTTCTTCACTTATACTTGTTGGAGAGTTGTTGTTGAAAAATTGCTTGAATTGTCAATGCGACAAAATGTTGTTTGTGTGATGATAGAATAAAATGAAAAGCCTGCATAGTTTTGTAGATCATGGTGTCGATACTTGATGCTTCTCAATTGTTTTGAGATGTTAAGTTGAATGCTTAAACTTGCTGGTTATTTGAGTGGAATTGATTAGTAAAGAAATATGGTTGAAAGCTTGAAATTGTGTGGTTTTTCACAGTTGTTAATTCATAGAGCTAATCTTTCCATCAAAAGAATTGTTTGGTCAACAAGGGAGACGGTGTAGAGTTTTTATGGTTATGACCGGTAAATGTCTTATGTTGTTCTGTTTCCGGTTATTGTTAGATGTTTGCTTCAAACACCCTTTTTGCTGAGCCTAAAAATTCGTACTGAGTGTATGGTTCACTCGTGCATCCAATCCCCAAAGCCAAACTTTCTTTCCAGCTGAGTCCACCATATCTACCTATGCATGGTATTTCCTACCATTCCAAGTAAATTTGTCATGTGCTACCTTTAAAAATTCAAAATACTTCTTTGTGTGCCTATGTTTTTAAGCTCATGAGGGAGCAGTAGAGAGCTAGATATAACTTGTGACGAGCGAGGTCATTTCCCCCCTTTCACCCGGTGTTGATGCATTACGTCTTCACTTGAATCAACCCGAGAGCAGCTTAAGCAAAAATATAAATATAACTCACAATTCTCCTCCGTGCAATGCAAATCTGAGAAATCAGCCCAAACATTGGACAGTGATGAAACCAAGGAGAAAGAAGAGCGTACTCGCTCTTCTAAGAACCAGCTGCTCTCACAAGTCTAAAAACCTTGCTTGTCATGAGGGACTAGATAGCTTCTCTGTTGTGAAGTTGTTGACGAAAACATGCATGCCTCAAAATTATTTTACTTCTGTTTTAAAAACCAAAAAGCTCTAGCACATGACTAATCCCTGCTTCCCTCTGCGAAGGGCCTTTCTTTTACTTTTAATGTTGAGTCAGTTTTCCCTTTTCCTTCTATCTCCACAAAAGCAAATATCTAGCATTGACCCTGGGTATCGTTGAGCATATTACATTATCAAGATTAAACATGAATCTTTATATTGAATTTATCTATAAGATAAGCCGTTGGAATTTGAAGCTCTTTGCCAATGCTTACATCTTCCTTTGTGTTGATTCTCAAACACTTTTGTCATGGAATTATTATCCTAGTGAATTAGTCAAATATGTTGATCACATTGTTTTCATGTCTTTGACATACTATTTATGAAAGGTTTTGCTTGGATGATTCAACTTGTTTATTCATTGCTTTCTTGCTATCAATTATAGACAATTGTTTTGTATCTCTTCATTCACATATTTTGATTTGCATTACTATCTTGATCAAGAATGTGTTGGTTGCATGTCTCATCAAAAATTATTTGTTATCACTTACCTACTCGAGGACGAGTAGGAGTTAAGCTTGGGGATGCTGATACGTCTCAAAGATATCTATAATTTTTGTGTGATCCATACTAGTTTTGTGATATTGTCACATGTTTTTACTATCATGTATATCATTTTTATGCATTTTGTCGGACTAACCTATTGACAAGATGCCCAGTGCCAGTTTCCCTGTTTTTGCTGTCTTTTTATTTCAGAAATTTACTTCCAGAAATATTCTCAGAATTGGACGAAAATTTACGAGGAATTTTTACTCGACGGAAGGCACCAGGACATCAAACGGCAGCCCTGGGGGCCACCCACGGGCCAGGGGAGGCCAGCTGCCGCGGCCTGGGGTCCACCCACGGGTGGGGCCTGCACCTGCCCATGGGGCACCTCCTCGGCCCCCTCCGACGCCTATAAATTGCCTTTTACCCTAAAAATGTCGAGGCGGCCATTATTTTCCAGAAACTCTACCCCGACGCACCGTCACCGAAAACCCTAGTTCAGGATCCAATCTGAAGCTGATCCCGGCACTTTGCCGGAGGGGAGATCGATCCCGGAGGGCTCTTCATCGCCATGCCTTCCTCCAGGATGAGTTGTGAGTAGTCTCACCTTGGACTACGGGTCCATGGCAGGAGCTAGTTGGTAGTCTCTCTCTCTTGTGCTTCATGTCTTATGATCTTGTGAGCTGCATAACATGATCAAGATCGATTATTGTAATGCTATGTGATGTGTTTGCTGGGATCCGATGGATTATGAAGTTATGTTCAGATTGTGCATGATTCTTATATGAGTAATTTATGTTCTTGCATGCTCTCTGATGTGCGTAGTTACTTTGGCCAAGTGATTGTGTGTATCTCCAAGAGATGGTATTTATGCTAGATAGTTGGTTCATGCCCCCTTTTGTTCCTGGGCACGAGTGACAGAAACGTCTAAGGGCGAGGGTGTGTTGTTACTACTAAGGGTAAAACAACAGTGTTAATGTCTCTTTTAATATTAGTATTGCTTACTTCATGCACTTTACTTAATGCAATTGTCTGTTGCTTGCAACTTAATACCGTTGGGTGACAGGCTGGATAGCGATCACACGGTGGACTTTTTAGACAAAGGCGCAGTTGGACTCAACGGTCTTTGTTCCTTGTCGTGATGCCTCCATAAATATTATCATGTTCTTTTTGTCATAGCTAAATTGGGTTTGTGTCATGATCTTGTCAATTGCCTAGCTGTAATTCGTTCACCCATCACATGCATATTTTATTTACTTGAGAGACTCCACTAGTGAACCTATGGCCCCCGGTACATCTTTTTACATTGTTTACAACCTCATTTACTTGCTTTTAATCATCATTACTCCTCTGGTCACTTTTCATATTTCATCATACAATTAACCGCTTTGTATTCTGCGAGACCGGAAAGATTGACAACCTTTCCGCCGTTGGGGGCAAAGTATTTTGGTTGAGTGTGTGCAGGTCCACGTCTGTTGAAGGTCAAGCGCCAGAGATCTTCAACATTCACCTCGTTGTTGATTTCAAAGTCCTACTATTTCGATAAACCTCGGCTCATTAAACGAGGAAAACTGGTACTAGCTGCAATTCCGCCTTCGCTTGGGGCACCACCCACCTTATTTTAATACAGCAGCATGTCCAAACCAACCTCCGAAACTTCACCAAATAGATTTGATAGAAGCTGACCATCTAATGTGGCATTCGCTTCCTCCTCATCTACATAGATGGCAGGTGACATGGTCGAAGCTTTAGGAATAACCGTTAGACGGTCAAATTCCATATGCCTCAAGACTCTAGTCGACACCGCAATTTGATCACTATCCTTACCAAGATTGATACCCACTTTACTAAGATTAGAAGAAATAGCTGATTGCGAAAAAGAAAGAAAATATCTGGAAGATGAGTCTGTACCATGCGAGTCCAAATTATGCTCCGCTTTGCGGAGCATTGGTCTCATCATAGAATCCTCATCCGTCGGTGTAGCCCCATCCACCGTCCCCTCGAACCTCCCACTACGACGACTGGGGGTAACCCCATCAGCGAACGTCGACGCAGTGGGAGGTGGTGTGCAAGGAGAGACGAGATCCATCACGATCGTCGACGGCATCCCCAACCCATCGCCCGGGGATAGGTTGACGAACGACGGCTACTGGGGGCGTGCAGGAGCCGGAGCCGGGGGACGGGTAGGACCCCCCGAGGTCCTCCACTTGGAGGCGGCCGCTATGGCGCCCCGGCCATCAGCCGTAGCGGAGGCGGGGAGGCGATGTCGGCGAAGGAGCGAGTCCAGTGGGGCCCGGATGACGACGATGAGGGCGAGCAGAAGGAGTAAGAGTGTTGAACCCAACGAGGAGCAGAAGGTGTTTACAAGTGGTTTTCAACAAGGTTTCACTGCAACCACTAAAAGAGAAATGTTTTTGGATTTTTGATATAAAGAACAAGTAAATAAAAGAGTGCCACAATAGTTGCAGCAAATAGCCCAATCCTTTTAAGCTCAAAGGACAGGCTGGTTGTGTTACTTATAATGATTAAAGCGTTCCCGAGGACACATGGGATTTTCTGCCTAGCCAGTTTCATTGCACTCCGATGATTAACCTTTAAAGTTTTGATGAAGTGTTGTGTGGGTAGACCTATGCTAATGCACCGCCCTTACTTGGACAAATGCATACTTGTGATTAAACCCCTTGCAAGCATCCGCAACTACAAGAAAGTAATTAAGATAAAAACCTAACTACAGCATTAAACTCCGAGATCCTACACTCCCTAGTGCACTAGTTCACAAATTGGGGTTTAGGTTTCTGTCACTCCTGCAACCCTACTGTCGGAGATTGTCCCCAGGAACTAGGGGTGCCTCCAAGGTATCGTGTAAGGGGCTGAACACGGAGTCAAACAGTCCACAACGTGCTCCGGCGACGGTGCTCGTCAGGCTCGCTGCGGACGACACTGCAGAGATTGACACAAGGTATTACCCAGGTTCAGGGCCCTCTTGTGGAGGTAAAACCCCTACGTCCTGCTATGGTGTATTGCACTGCTTGAAGAGTTTACAGTACAAGGAGAGCTTGTCGAGCTCGAGGTGGCTAACAATGGCTACTTACTAGTCTTCAGATCTAGGGTTAGGGTTTGCTAGAGCGGCACCAACTGAAGATCGAACCCTTTGCTTGGGCGTGCTCCTCCTCCTTTTATAGGCGTCCTGGGCCTCTTCTGCCCAAACATTTGGGCGGGAAGGGCTACCACATGGCGACGAAGGAGGAGGCACGGTGCACCGTAAAGGTGAGGTCTACCATAAAGGTAAAGATCGTGGACGCGGTCCACGGCAGGGGAACGGCGTCACCAAAGCTGAAAAGGGGGGCACCGACCAGCTGGACAGCGGTTCCGGCGCTTGCCGAGGTGGGAGGCGGCCCATGGTGACGTCGTCCTTGGAGCGTAGCTGCAGACTGTTCCCTTGTCACCAAAGAGGCAATACTCGTTGTCCGCTTTGCTTGGCTCCGCTTTGTTGACTGCTTTATACATGGAAACGGCAACTGCGGCGTCGTCGTCATCGCGCGTAGGCACGCGCGTCACTCTGCGCATGGCGCAGAGTCCATGTGCGCTCTGCCGCGGGGGCAGAGATAGCTTCACGAAGAAAGCGCTTCGCGAGGCGAAAGGCCTCGCCAAGCCTCGCGGCTTGGTCCTTAGTAGAATTTGCGGGCGGCGTCGGAGACGCCTTGTCGAAGAGTGATCCCTCGCCGAGGGAAAGAACCCTTGGCAAGGAGAAGAACCCTTCGCGAGGAGGGAAATCCTCGCGAAGCTCGCCAGGCTTGGAGAGCCTGGTCCTTAGCGAAAATCACCTGAAGAATCTTGTGGGCCCTGGCAGGCCGGCCCGTGGTACCCTGGTTTCCACTGTGCCGACAGTAGCCCCCGGGCCCGCGATGGGCACGCCGAGGCCCATGACGAAGGCGAAGCGTCGAGGGGCCAAAGATGCCTGACAGGGCCGCGACACGTGTCACGCAGCGGTTGCGCCCGCGGCCGCGGCCTCCTCGGCTCCAACGGGCGACGTGGTGGGGCCCGCCACAACTCGAGTGCTGGTCAATAAAGCCTGGGCGCGCAGGCGGCGCCCATTACTTCTCCCGTAACTCCTCCGCACACTTCTCCCCACGCCTCCAATCTCTCCAGAGAACTCCACTCTCCAGAGCTCTCTTCTTCTTCTCCGGCGACCAATGGCGCCCAAGAAAGCAGCCACCGACAAGGGCAAGGCCACCGTGCAGGCGAGCTCGTCGGCGGCGACGGCGCGGGGAGGCGCGTCAGCGGCGACGGCGCGGGCGGGCACGTCCGCGGCGATGGCGCGCGCCGCTGCCCTCGAGGGAGCGCTGCCGAAGACGCGAGTCACCGCAGCGACGATAGCGACGGTGCGCCACCTGACGGCGGCGAAGACCAACGAGCACGGCGCCACCGAACTGAGGCCGGCCGGTAGCAGGCTCACCGACACCTTCTACCCCATCTTCCTTCATACTCTCTACGCCGGCCTGGTACCACCATTCTCTGACTTCCTCCTGGCGATCTTGGAGATGTACCAGATCCAACTTCTTCATCTTCATCCCAACTCCATCCTCATCCTTGCCATCTTCGCCCACTTCTGCGAGGCCTACGTCGGCATCCGCCCCTCGGTGGCGCTCTTCCGCAGTTTCTATTCCCTTCGGAACTCCGCCAAGGGCGAGCGGCTCGGATGCGTCTCTTTTCGCATCGTCGACGCCCGGAGCGACAACTACATCCCCATCGCCTGGCTTGGCGAGGTCGCCGTCACCAAGGTGACGAAAAAGGTCGACAAGTTCCGCGAGAAGTGGCTCTTCGTCGACGCCAAGACCACCAACCCTCTCCTGGAGGTGCCCGAGGCGCCGCCGAGGAAATGGGCGCGCTGGTCAAGCGCGGACTTCAGGGGCTCAAAGATTGATGCGGTGTACGTGTACTTCCGCCACATCCGCGATGCAGGGGTCACCGGTCAAATGGTGGCGAAGGACTTCACCAGGCGCCGCATCGCTCCCCTTCAACAGCACGCCGAGCCGGTGTGGCGATACGACGGCAAAGACGACGCCATGCGGCTAAGCAGGGACGGCTTCGAGCCTGATGTGCTCCGCCAGATCATGAATGTCCTCTTCACATCGCCGGATATCCCGTCCGCCAAGGAAGAGGCGGCCAAGCCGCTCATCGTCTTCGCCGAGGAGAGCATCGCGGAGCAGCGCTCGCACATGCCCATCTTCGACGAGTGGGGAATCGTGCCCGCGGGGCACAGCGGGCCTCGCCCTAACCCGTG